>CM058230.1:76552920-76650203 GCA_030180135.1 Orychophragmus violaceus
TATACTGATAAACAAACGACTGACAATCACCTCGTTTGAGCACGGCCATGCATTTTCTCAGTATCAAATCTTCGATGGGCCCTGAGATATTTATCTCCCGTTTTCCAGGAGGGACAAATCCCATCTTGTTCCATCCCTGTTTCTACACATACTTCATGATACGCACAAGCAATGCCGTTGTAGCCGCCAGTTACGGAACGACGTTTGACAAGGTCAACACGCACCAATTCATATGCTAGAAAGCATGATGAACTCAGGTCTAAGGACTATACTCTATAGTCGTAATGAGAACCTCCCATGACACTGATGTAACTATCCTGTGGAGTTCTCATTAAGCGGGTCATGTCCAATCATATGTTCACCAACATACATCTATGTGACTGACTGTGATAATCATATCATTGACTTCATGAAACTTAGTCCAACAGTCACCTCACATACTAGTCTGCGCGGTTGTTAGTGTCCCATTTTAACAACCTTGACTAGGGACAATCATAATTTATGTCATCTTTCACTTATAGGGTTTCATGATCAAGTCCTAGACTTGATGACCTATACGATGATCATAAAATACTTTGGGACTATTATTTAATTATCCAATAATTAAATAATACTGATGTCAGTATACTACATAACTAAAATTACTCCCACTAGAATCAAGATCATCTCTTTAGATATCTTACACCTACAGCAACATAATAAATTCCGTGCTTAGGTTGTGGGAGAGAGTGCGGTGCTATTGCTTGAAACAATTTCAACAAATTACACCGCCATTCAGATAAAAGCACTATTCTACGATCTACTGCTTGGAGCCTTTCCAACAGTTAGCACCGCTATTCAGACAAAGAGACATAACCAGGTGGGAACCGGGAATCGTCTTTGTCCGACTAACTACTTTCAACTGGTTCATCACTTTATCAGTTCACCATGAACCTATCCTTAGTGTTTCTCAACACTTGGGATACTTCTGGTAACTATTCAGTGACTATTACCGGAGTGCATTGGTATTTTCTCGTCATGCTTTATGCTTAAGCTGCATCTAGACGAGCGCAAAATATGTAATTCATGATGGATTCTATTGCATCAGCATAAGTAATCACACTCATTAATACTAGTTCAGACAGTGTTCAAAACACTTCTTCTTGCTAATATCGTTACTAGCTCAGCCAGTGTCCAAGAAACTGCATCTAGCTTGGATAATTGCCATAAGACCTTTGGTATGAAGCCATTCTTGGAATCAAGCACATTTGAACTGTCCAATACCTTATGAACATAAGGATTTTGACACGATCCAATTAGCCTACTTAATCTATGTCAATAGATTCTTATTCCAAGAATTCATTCGGCTACTCCCATGTCTATCGTTTAAGTTTGACTTCCGACCCAAATCTTGACAAGACTTTAGCGTCGGAACGTCGTTTGTGAGATTCATGTATGTTATCTACATACTGTGTGAGAATTGCCATTACGCTCCCACTAGTCTCCTTGTAAACGCATGGTTTCTTTTTCTTTCTGATCAAGTCAAAACCTTTGACCAATCTGTCAGAATGTTGATTCCAACTCCAAGATGTTTGCTTCAATCCAGAAATGGATCGGTGAAGCTAACATTCATACCCAACATATTTCGGAGTTGGGGCTCACGATCGCTTCTTTGAATTTCGCATGTCACTTTTCAATGATCAGCAGATCACGACATTTGGTTACGAGAAATCACTCCCGGCAAGCCAGACTTCTGTAATTGCAAGCTCAATTGGACAAAGATGGTTATTGGAAATGGAAATCCAACGGAAGAGTGTTAGGAAAACCCTATGGAGGATGGGAAAGAAGCTGCAAGGAATAGCAAAGGAGGGCAAGCTTAATGGGGAAGGAAACCCAAAGGATGGTGTTTAGAAATCACTACATCCGAATCACAAAGTAGGAAACCTTGAGGTGGAAGTCAGATTGGAAAGGGTTTGGGAATCAGAGTGCGCAGCAGAAGCGTGGTAGTTCATTCCCTACAAGTCAGATTGGAAGCTGGTTTGAAAATCAGAGTGCGCAGCGAAAGCATGGTGGGTCGTTCCCCACGAGTCAGGTAGCCATAATGGACATGGTTAACCTCATCGCTCCCAAGGAAAATCAAGGACAATGGTTTGTGCGATAGTCAACACCATGGTGCACGGGAATGGAAACCGTCGAAGAGAATCCATTTGGAAGTGGATGATGCACTATGGCATGGTAATGGAAACCGTTGAGGAGAACTGGTTTGAAGCAGAGCATATCATTCAGGTATTAGAACCACCGAGGGATGAGTGTTGTTTCTAAACATTGGAGACCGACCCTAATGGATATAGGCGGTAGCATGTTGCGTTTGTGTTGCATTCTGGAAGCTGCCAATGGATTGGTACCAAGGAGAAGGACACTCCAGAGCGTGGTTTGAAATAGGGGGGGAAAAGCAGTCTTCAGGATTCAAGGACAAGATTTTTTCAAGTGGGCAAGCGATCAGGTTCAGTTTCGGTTCATCAAAGTTGTGGAGTGCTGTTGGTAAAGAGTTGCAGTGGAGATGCCTCGTCGCAGAATTCAGGACGAATTCTTTTAAGAGGGGGGAGAATTTGTAATGGCCCTGGCCCGGCCCGTTTTAAAATTTTCTAAAAGAAGAGAAAAGTCCAAGCCCAAGCCCAATTCCTTCCAAAACCCTAGGGTTCCCATTTCTCCTTTTCCTATTTAAAGAGGTGGCCACCCTTGGAAATTGCAGAGAAAAGAGATTTCGGCGAAGCTCTGCCCCTCTCCGGTCGCAGCCATCAACCTCCAAGCCCAGATTTGTAGCTCCTCCATCGTTTGATGTCGAAGGTAATCCCTAAACCTCGTTTTCAGATCTGTTTCCTTTCAACCCGAGATCTAAAACCTTCATATCTTTTTATCCGTGATCAATCTGGGAAATCCGATACCACCATCGCGTTCCTCTCGACGAGACGAAGCCGTAGCCATCAACCGTTCTTCCATAGCCGTCTGGACGCGCTCACAATCGCCAGGAGAAGAATCGCCGGTTTCCCACGCGCCGCCCACGCGCCGCCCACACGCCGCCATCGCCGGAGTCACGCGCCGCCGCCGTCCGCCGTCACGCGGCGCCGTCGCTGGAGTCATGCGCCGCCGTCTTCGGAGTCACGCGCCGCTGCCGGACCGCTGCTGAGTCAATTCGGCCGGCGACCGAGTCGACTCGGTTGACCGGGTCGGGTCGTTGACCGGTTCGGTTGACCCGGTTCAATCCAATTCAATCCGGTTTAATCTGGTTTAACCCAATTGCCAATTTCAATTTTGGTTTGGTTCAATTTCAAATTAATTTCCGGTTTAGATCGGTTAAGCTGGTTTGAGCTGGGTATTTTCAATCGATCATAACTAGCTCATCCCTAGCCCGATTTAAGCGAATCAAAAGCCTATCTCACTCTATTTTTCGTATTCTTTCCAGATCTGACGTCTGTTTGGGCTTATGAAGTTCTTAAATTACCGTTTTTCCCTTCTTTGGCCTAGGTGAGGACCGGTTGTGATCTCCCTTGCTCTATTCAATTCTGGACGATAGTTCTCTGTTAATATCGTCTTTCCTAGGTAGTATAGGGATAGTAAAGCGCTGATGTGAATGATTGTGGAACGTAGAAACGCTAGGATATCGCTTAAACCGAAAATGTTGTGTGTGCGTGATGGATATGGTTGGTAGAACTGTGCTAGGGAATTGTGTGGAAGGCGTGTATAACAGGAATGGTACACAGCCTTGTCATCGGGGAGGGTGTGAAGAGCCCTCCGTTGTGGTGCGTAATGGCACGTGTGTGAGGATTCGGGCCCGTAGGTGTCCGGGAGTGTGTAGGTTTCGGGCCAGGTAAGCACGAACGGACGTAGATTGTGTGGTGAAGCCTTCGAGCGTGATTGCAAGGTGATATTAGCTTAGGACTTGTGAGTCGTGATTGTGTGGCGTAAGCCGGGATCGCGGGTTCCTTAAATCCACCCTCGCTGGGTAATTGTGTTTGAAACAATTACTCAGTCCTCTTCCCTTTTCATGTCCCTGTTTTCTTGCAGGTCCGGATGCGGGATTGATTCGATCATGTCACATCATTGGTGGATTTGAACACGAAGGAAGCGCCTGGGACCTGGAACAAGCTGGGATGGCATCTCGATTGGACCGAATCCGGTCCAACGGGTGCCTTAATTGTAACATACTGGGCCCGGCCCATTTGAGAAAGGATTAAATGAATTAATTTGGCTACCTATATCACCAAGTGCACTTACCTTTTCCGATCACTTGCCTGTAAGAACTCCAGAGTTAAGCGTGTTTGGGCTGGAGTAGTCCCAGGATGGGTGACCTTCCGGGAAGTGATTCATGGTAGCATGTGTGTGAGGAAAAAAAGACATGGGAAAAGGTCACAAGGTGATTGTCGGGTCTATAAATTACTCGGTCGGGCCTACAATAATAACACACTGACCGTCGGATAGGGGTGGGGCCCACGAACCCGATAGAGGGATGGGTGACTCACCGGTAGGGGCGGACGGGGCGTTACAAGTGGTATCAGAGTTCAGGGAAGTCAAACCGATTCTGTCTCGGGAGACAAACCTGGGGTTTGAGGGTTATGGTTGCTCCGGTTATGAGATGCGGAATTTGGGGACGAATTCCCATTAAGTGGGGGGGAGAATTGTAACATATTGGGCCCGGCCCATTTGAGAAAGGCTTAAATGAATTAATTTGGCTACCTATTGTTGGAACTTTGAGCCAATTCTACCGTATTCATAAAGCTCTCAAGTTCCCGATAGCCTAGGATCTAGGATCTAGTTAATTGAATCATGAATCAGATCTGTGATTACCTGGAGATTTAGCAGCGGAAGATTATGGCAACACGAGATCTGCAGCGCCCCAATCGTTGCGCCTCTACTGTTCAGTCCACACGCACACAAGCTGGAATCCGCCGGGATGCTAGGACCGGTGATCGGATCTCCCTGGGACTTTAGTTTTTTTGAGGTTTCTGTGTTTTCTCTCTGAGAAAACACTCTGGGCGGCGCTCACCAAACCACTACTTCTCAGGTCGACTGTGCAAAACACGTTTATATATCGACCTTAAAGTGAACCGAAAACTCAATCTCGGTTTCGCCTTTGTGTCGACCGACACACTTAGTGGTGTCGATCGACACACGTCCTGTATCGACCGACGCACCCATGGTGTCGATCGATACACCTCTTTGAAACTTATGTTCGATGTGTATCCAATACACATCGATCAGATCATACGCCAATGATCAATCCCATGCAGAGTATATCTAACTTGCTTAGGTGTGTGACCCTGTAGGTTCACACGATACTGGAAATGAGTTACAACTCATTTGTCATAATTGGTTTCTAGCAAAACATTATGATTACCCAGTATCACATGAATTGTCCGATCTCGACAATACAACTATCTCTAGAGTTCGTACAATGTGATTTCAGGACATAATCCCAACAATCTCCCACTTGTACTGGAATCACCTATTCCGATAATCCCTTCGTCTCTATATCTCGATATGGCATAAGGCAAGAGACTGTGTCATCCTTATTATAGCCAACATCATGTTCATCGAACTTCTGATCTATACTGATTAAAACAAACGACTGACAATCACCTCGTTTGAGCACGGCCATGCATTTTCTCAGTATAAAATCTTCGACGGGCCCTGAGATATTTATCTCCCGTTTTCCAGGAGGGACAAATCCCATCTTGTTCCATCCCTGTTTCTACACATACTTCATGATACGCACAAGCAATGCCGTTATAGCCGCCAGTTACGGAACGACGTTTGACAAGGTCAACACGTACCAATTCATATGCTAGAAAGCATGATGAACTCAGGTCTAAGGACTATACTCTATAGTCGTAATGAGAACCTCCCATGACACTGATGTAACTATCCTGTGGAGTTCTCATTAAGCGGGTCATGTCCAATCATACGTTCACCAACATACATCTATGTGACTGACTGTGATAATCATATCATTGACTTCATGAAACTTAGTCTAACAGTCACCTCACATACTAGTCTGCGCGGTTGTTAGTGTCCCATTTTAACAACCTTGACTAGGGACAATTATAATTTATGTCATCTTTTACTTATAGGGTTTCATGATCAAGTCCTCGACTTGATGACCTATACGATGATCATAAAATACTTTGGGACTATTATTTAATTATCCAATAATTAAATAATGCTGATGTCTGTTTTAACTTACACAAACACTGCCAAAGCATGTATATGTTAAGTTTACAACATAACTAAAATAACTCCCACTAGAATCAAGATCATCTTTTCAGATATCTTACACCTACAGCAACAGAATAAATTCCGTGCTTAGGTTGTGGGAGAGAGTGCGGTGCTATTGCTTGAAACAATTTCAACAAATTACACCGCCATTCAGATAAAAGCACTATTCTACGGTCTACTGCTTGGATCCTTTCCAACAGTTAGCACCGCTATTCAGGCAAAGAGACATAACCAGGTGGGAACCGGGAATCGTCTTTGTCCGACTAACTACTTTCAACTGGTTCGTCACTTTATCAGTTTACCACGAACCTATCCTTGGTGTTTCTCAACACTTGGGATATTTCTGGTAACTGTTTAGTGACTATTACCGGAATATATTGGTATATTCTCGTCATGCTTAAGCTGCATCTAGACGAGCGCAAAATGTGGCATTTATGATGGATTCTATTGCAGCAGCATTAGAACTCACACTTATTAATATTAGTTCAGACAGTGTTCAGAAACACTTCTTCTTACTAATATTGTTACTAGCTCAGCCAGTGTCCAAGACACTGCATCTCGCTTGGATAATTGCCATAAGATCTTTGGTATGAAGCCATTCTTGGAATCAAGCACATTTGAACTGTCCAATACCTTATGAACATAAGGATTTTGACACGATCCAATTAGCCTACTTAATCTATGTCAATAGATTCTTATTCCAAGAATTCATTCGGCTACTCCTATGTCCTTTTGTTTAAATTTGACTTTCGACCCAAATCTTAACAAGACTTTAGCGTCGGAACGTCGCTCATGAGATTTAAGTATGTTCACAACACACTGTGTGAGAATTGCCATTACGCTCCCACTAGTCTTCTTGCAAACGCATGGTTTCTTTTCTTTCTGATCAAGTCAAAACCTTTGACCAATCTGTTAGAAAAATGATTTCAACTCCAAGATGTTTGTTTCAATACAGAAATGGATCGGTGAAACTAACATGCATACCCAGCCAATTTTCGGAGTTGGGGCTCACCATCGCTTCTTCGAATTTCGCATGTTCGTTACTTTTAAATGATCAACAGATCACGACAATTGGTTACGAGAAATCACTCTCGAGTTAGTGACGGATCCTTTCGGATCTGCGAATTTCAGGCTCCACAGTTGCAGATCCTACAGTACTTTGTAGATCTCACCGCTGCTCTCCCTTAACAGGTTGAACAGCTTACTGTGTTTATCGAGCTTCTTCGATGTGTACTTTTACTCCCACTGTTCCTTTTGAAAGTATCACCTTTCTTAAGAGACACAGTTATGGACAACAAAAGTACTAAGCCTTGGTTTCCTCAGGATAACCAGCGAGGTAGAACTTATCAGATATGGATTCAAGTTTGTTTGTTGACTACTGTCTTACACAAACCTTGCAATCCCAATTAATCAGAAAAACAAATTTGGAAATCACCCAGTCCACATCCAATGTGGTGTTTTTCACTGATTCTGATAGAAACCCTTTTAGCGTGAACATGGACATTTCAGAACGTATTCTTAAATGGTTATGGAAGATTCATGTGATTCATCATTAATCGAATCATGTCACATAAGATCTGATTCATTCTTTCAGATGATCACCCAATTCTTGACTCTAGTATTTTCCTCCGCGATTCAATCGAGGATCTCAATACTTCTGTCAAATTGGTTCTACACTTCATCTTGGAATTCCCTTAAGGGATTCCAGCTTGTGTCTCATCAAATGAACACAGCCATGCTTATTGAATCCATCAATAAAGTAATGAAGTACAGAACATTTCCTTTGGCAATAATGCTAGTTGGCCCGCATACATCAGTATGTGTAGGGCCCAATAAGCCTCTGGCCCGTTTCCTTTTAGCTCTGCTAAATGGTCCTCAGTCATTTGGTCCAGCAAGCAGGATTCATGTCTCAATTGATTTACAATGACAAATGAGTCCAAAATCTATGGATTCACTGAATCCGCTTCACTCTTGTGTTTAAATGACTATGACAAAGAAAACTTGACTTCAAGTCATCAGACTTAAAGTGATTGGTATTTATGTTATGTGTACTAATGTACATTAGTTCAAGATATAAAACCCATTCCAAATGGGGTGCTACCATAGAATATTTCATTAAGATCTAAAGAACAAAACTTGTCTTTTATCAAAATGAAAACATCCAAATTCTTTACAAGAAGATGAAAGACAATTCTGCACAAGGCAGATATATAGTAGCAATTACTTAATTTCTAAAACCAAGTATAAAAGGCTTCTACAAGTGGAGAATCTCTACGGCTCATGGAGCAACCATTGCTTCAACCAGACACGCAGTTCCACTTGTCCTTTCTTCAACGTTCTACTTTTGCTTAGGTCCTGCATATTTCAAAAATATCAGCACCACAACTAGTATCCAATACTTATGTAGAACTTGAATTGACAACACAATACCTGAAGAAAGTGTACTATACATCTTCTCCATCTCTTGTGAATCTTCCAAGAATTTATTGCATTCTCTCTTCCAATGCCCCGACTCATTACAGTAGAAGCACTTTCTGACACCAGAAGGGCCTGACCTGGGCTTATAAGATGACATAGGCTTATCCTGATTCCAAATCTGGACGGCCTAGCCTCTACCCTTGCCAACACAAGATTCCTCAAATCTTTTACCCTTTATGATGTCATACTCTGCTGTTTTGAGCATACCATGCAGCTCAGTCAACGTCTTCGTCAAGCCTTTCTTGATATAGTTCTTAACGAACTTGTCATAGCTTGACGGCAGTGACTGCAGAATGATGTCAGTAGCCAACTCTAAGCTGACAGGACATTCCAGTCTCCCCAGGTTATCAATGTAACCCATCAGTTTAATGACATGAGGACTTACTGGAGCATCCTCTGGTAGCTTGCACCCAGTGAGAGACTTCACCATTTGGAATCTCTCAGCTCGCGCCAGATCTTGAAACTTCAGTTTCAGGCTGGTGATCATCTCTATTGGCGATTCCATGTTCTCGTATTGAATTTTCAAGTCCGAGTTCATGGTAGCCAATATCAGACCACGCACATCTACCACATCAATATAATGCTTATTCCAAGCATTATATGCTGCATGCGAGTGATTGGTCCCAAGCCTTTCTGGAAGAGCTTTCTCAAGGACATAGTCCTTGCTCTCCTGCTTGAGAATGAACCTCAGATTCCGATACCAATCAAGGAAGTTGGATCCATTTAACTTGTCCTTCTCAAGGACGGATCGCAACGAGAAAGTAGTCATAGACATAAGCTGAAATCCAAGAAAAACGAAGATTTAGTTATGTATATGAAGAGAAATCTTATCAAAATAAGAAAATTTGCATTATATTCAAATAATGTTTCCTCTATGAATATAATAATCCAAGATCCATACATTACTAAAATCTGAGTGGACGACTCGCCATCACCCAAAGTCTAGCAATCTAGGTAAGCAAACCATTGCTAATTGTACTCAGTACAATTCTAGGTCGTAGATAGGACAATCCATGTCTCATCTACTCTGACATCTCTGGGCCCAGACCTTCTGATAGCCCAGTCAAGTAAACCAATCTCTTCTGTCTTGTGATCATTGACAGTCGCACTGCAAGTCTATCAATGATCACCTGCCTTACTCATGTAGTAGTGGATACCAAGGACTCCAAGACTATCCAACAAACGAAACGAGTCTTGACAGTAGACAAGATTGGGCAAGACATCAAGGTCACTTGATATTTAGTTGAGGAAACTAAACCCAAAAGTTTAGCAAATCAATTTCTTAGGTCATGTAATTGTTGATGTTTAGCACTGCAAGTCCATCAACATTACTACATGCCTTACTCACGTAATTGTGGACACCAAGCTCTTGGCTAGACCATCACACAACGAAACGAGTCTTGACAGTTGACCAACGTTTAAGTCTAGTTTGGTTTCTGAAAATTCAAGGTTCAATAACCAGAATTCCGATCACTGTATCGATCGACGCAGACTATGTCTGTCGATCGTAATCACCAAACAAAACCGGACTTCAATAACCAGTTAATCCAATTAACCCGGTTCATCAATCCGGTCATGTCGATCAACACAACCTGTGTGTGACGATCGACATAGACCTTAACCGAAGACAGTTTTGGTAACCGGTCCAATCCAATTGAACCGACTTATCTGATCAAACTGATCTTAACCAATCGGTTTATACCAATTGAGATAACCAGTTCAATCCAATTGAACCAATTCATCCAATTTAAACCGTTTAAACCAGTTTCAACTGATTGCGATAACTAGTCCAATTCAATTGAACCGACTTATCCAATCAAACTGATTTATCCCATGGGTTCATGCTAATTGAGGTAATCAGTTTAATCCAATTGAACTAATTCATCCAATTTAAACCGATCAATTCGGACTTAACCAAGTATGATAACCGGTCCAATCCAATTGAACCGATTAACCATTCACTCGGTCTGTGTCGACCGACACCAACCTGTGTCGATCGATACGTGGCCGAATTTGTTCTGCGTCGACCGATACACAACCTGTGTCGATCGACACAAAAGGCTTTCGGTTCTTCTTCGCGAAAAACCCTAGCCGCCGAATCTGTCGATTTCGCGATTCTGTGTCGACCGACACACCCAGTGTGTCGATCGACACCATGCGAAAACAGCAGTTCATCGTTTCAATTTACAGACAAAACCGAGTTTCTCTTAATCAAAACATGAAACACTAAGCATAGATCTATTCAAACACATCATTTTTCGAATTACATGCTTAAGATTCAATGGTTAAACCCTAAGGCTCTGATACCACTGTTGGAACTTTGAGCCAATTCTACCGTATTCAGAAAGCTCGCAAGTTCCCGATAGCCTAGGATCTAGGGTCTAGTTAATTGAATCATGAATCAGATCTGTGATTACCTGGAGATTTAGCAGCGGAAGATTAAGGCAACACGAGATCTGCAGCGCCCCAATCGTTGCGCCTCTACTGTTCAGTCCACACGCACACAAGCTGGAATCCGCCGGGATGCTAGGACCGGTGCTCGGATCTCCCTGGGACTTTAGTTTTTTTGAGGTTTCTGTGTTTTCTCTATGAGAAAACACTCTGGGCGGCGCTCACCAAACCACTACTTCTCAGGTCGACTGTGCAAAACACGTTTATATATCGACCTTAAAGTGAACCGAAAACTCAATCTCGGTTTCGCCTTTGTGTCGACCGACACACTTATTGGTGTCGATCGACACACGTCCTGTATCGACCGACGCACCCATGGTGTCGATCGATACACCTCTTTGAAACTTATGTTCGATGTGTATCCAATACACATCGATCAGATCATACGCCAATGATCAATCCCATGCAGAGTATATCTAACTTGCTTAGGTGTGTGACCCTGTAGGTTCACACGATACTGGAAATGAGTTACAACTCATTTGTCATAATTGGTTTCTAGCAAAACATTATGATTACCCAGTATCACATGAATTGTCCGATCTCGACAATACAACTATCTCTAGAGTTCGTACAATGTGATTTCAGGACATAATCCCAACACCTATATCACCAAGTTCACTTACCTTTTCCGATCACTTACCTGAAAGAACTCCAGAGTTAAGCGTGCTTGGGCTGTAGTAGTCTCAGGATGGGTGACCTTTCAAAAAGTGATGCGTGGTAGAATGTGTGTGAGGACAAAACAAATGGGAAAAGGTCACAAAGTGATTGTCGGGTCAGTAAATTACTCGGTCGGGCCTACAAAAATAACGCACCGACCATCGGACAGGGCTGGAGCTCACGAACCCGATAAAGAGATAGATGACTCACCGGTAGGGGCGGACGGGGCGTTTGATTTATGAACTCACCCAAAGAATCGAGCTTCTCAAGCTTCGTAGCAACAACTGTTGGGATTATGTCCTGAAATCACATTGTACTCACTCTAAAGATAGTTGTATTGTCGAGATCGGACAATTCATGTGATACTGGGTAGTCATAATGTTTTGCTAGAAACCACTTATGACAAATGAGTTGTAACTCATTTCCAGTATCGTGTGAACCTACAGGGTCACACACCTAAGCAAGTTGGACATAGTCCATATGGGATTGATCATTGGCATATGATCTGATCGATGTGTATTGGATGCACATCGAATATAAGTTTCTATGAGATGTATCGATCGACACCATTAGGTGGGTCGGTCGATACAGGAGGTGTGTCGATCGACACCACTAAGTGTGTCGGTCGACACAAAGGCGAAACCGAGACTGATGTTTCGGTTCACTTTAGGTCGATATATAAACGCGTTTTGTACATTCGACCTAACAGACTGGTGCGCCGACAAGAGAGTGTTTTCTCAGAGAGAAAACACAGAACCTCAAGAAACTAAAGTCCCAGGGAGATCCGAGCACCGGTCCTAGCATCCCGGCAGATTCCAGCTTGTGTGCGTGTGGACTGAACACCAGAGGCGCAACGATTGGGGCGCTGCAGATCTCGTGTTGCCATAATCTTCCGCTGCCAAATCTCCAGGTAAACACAGATCTGATTCATGATTCAATTAACTAGACCCTATATCCTAGGCTATCGGGAACTCACGAGCATTTTGAATCTGGTAGAATTGGCTCGGATTCCCAACAGTGGTATCAGAGCCTTAGGGTTTTATCATTGAATCACACCTGTTAATCGAATTTGATGATTTAGATTCGCAAACTAGGTTGTTTGAATAAGAACAGGTAAGATCGATTTGATCGATCTGCGAATCTGTGTTTTCGCATTGTGTCGATCGACACACGAGGTGTGTCGGTCGACACAAGGTGACGAAATCGACAGATTCGGCGGCTTGGGTTTTTCGCGAAGAAAAACCGAAAGCCTTCTGTGTCGATCGCACAGGTTGTGTATCGGTCGACACAGAATAAATTCGGTCGAGTATCGATCGACACAGGTTAGTGTCGGTCGACACAGACCAAGCGAATGGTTAATCGGTTCAATTGGATTGGACCGGCTATCATGCTTGGTTAAGTCCGAATAGATCGGTTTGAATTGGATGAATCGGTTCAATTGGATTGAACTGATTATCTCAATCAGCATGAACCGATGGGTTAAATCAGTTTGATTGGATAATACGGTTCAATTGAATTGGACCGGTTATTCCAATCAGTTGAAACTGGTTTAAACGGTTTAAATTGGATGAATTGGTTCAATTGGATTGAACTAATTATACCAATTAGTATAAACCGATTGGTTAAGATCAGTTTGATCAGATAAGTCGGTTAAATTGGAATGGACCGGTTATCAAAACGATCTTCGGTTTAGGTCTATGTCGACCGTCACACATGGGTTGTGTCGATCGACATGACCGGTTCAATGAACCAGGTTAATTGGATTAACTGGTTATTGAAGTCCGGTTTTGTTTGGTAGTATCGATCGACAGACATAGTCTGCGTCGATCGACGCAGTATTCGAAATTCTGGTTATTCAACCTTGAATTTGCAGAAACCAAACTAGACTTAAACATTGATCAAAGATTAGCTTCAATGTGGTCAACTGTCAAGACTCGTTTAGTTGTGTGATGGTCTAGCCAAGAGCTTGTTGTCCACAATTACGTGAGTAAGGCAGGTAGTTATGTTGATGGATTTGCAGTTGCTAAACATCAACAATTACATAACCCAACAAATTGATTTGCTAACCTTCAGAGTTTAGTTTCCTCAACTAAGTATCAAGTAACCTTGATGTCTTACCCAACCTTGTCTACTGTCAAAACTTGTTTCATTGTTGGATAATCTTGGAGTCCTTGGTATCCACAGTGACAATGAGTAAGACAGGTGGTCATTGATAGACTTGCAGTGCAACTGTCAATGATCACAAGACAGAAAAGGATTGGTTGTACTTGACTGGGCTATCAGAAGTTCTGAGCCCAGAGACATCAGAGTGGATTAGACATAGTTTGTCTCATCCACGACCAAGAGTTGTACTGAGTACAATTAGCAATGATTTGCTTACCTAGATAACCAAAGTCTGAGTAAGGCGAGTCGCCCACTCGAATTTTAGTAATCTGAGGATCTTGGATCATTATATTCATAAAGGAAACATTGTTTGAATATAATGCGAGTTTTCTTATTTGATAAGATTTCTCATCATATACATAACTAAATCTTTGTTTTTCTTGGATTTCAGCTTATGTCTATGACTACTTTCTCGTTGCGATCCGTCCTTGAGAAGGACAAGTTAAATGGATCCAACTTCCTGGATTGGTATCGGAATCTGAGATTCATACTCAAGCAGGAGAGCAAGGACTATGTCCTTAGAAAGGCTCTTCCAGAAAAGCTTGGGACCAATCGCTCGCATGCAGTGTATAATGCTTGGAATAAGCATTATACTGATGTGGTAGATGTGCGTGGTCTGATGTTGGCTTCCATGAACTCAGACTTGAAGAGTCAGTATGAGAACATGGAGTCACCAATAGAGATGATTACCAGCCTGAAACTGAAGTTTCAGGATCTGGCACGAGTTGAGAGATTCCAGATGGTGAAGTCTCTAACTAAGTGCAAGCTACCAGAGGATGCTCCAGTAAGTCCTCATGTCATTGAACTGATGGGTTACATTGATAACCTGGGGAAACTGGAATGTCCTGTCAGCTTAGAGTTGGCCACTGACATCATTCTGCAGTCACTGCCGTCAAGCTATGACAAGTTCGTTAAGAACTATATCAAGAAAGGCTTGACGAAGACGTTGACTGAGATGCATGGCGTGCTCAAGACAGCAGAGCAGAACATCAAAAGGGGAAAAAGATTTGAGAAATCTTTTATAGACAAGGGTGAAGGCAGGGCCGTCCAGATTTGGAATCAGGATAAGCATGTGTCATCTTTTAAGCCCAAGTCAAACCCATCTGGTGTTAGTAAGTGCTTCTACTGCAAAGAGTCGGGGCATTGGAAGAGAGATTGCATAAAATTCTTGGAAGATTCACAAGAGATGGAGAAGATGTATGGTACTTCTTCTTCAGGTATTGTGTTATTAATTCAAGTTCTACATAAGTATTGGATACTTGTTGCGGTACTGATATTTTTTGAAATATGCAGGACCTAAGCGACAGTAGAACGTTGAAGAAAGGACAAGTGGAACTGCGTGTCTGGTTGAAGAAATGGTTGCTCCATGAGCCGTAGAGATTCTCCACTTGTAGGAGCCTTTCCTACTTGGTTTTTTTAAATTAATTGCCACCATGTACTTGCTATATGCAAAATGTCTTTCATTTTCTTTTTGAGAATTTGGATGTTTTTCATTCTGATAAAAAGACAAGTTTTGTCCTTTTGATCTTAATGAAATATTATATGGTAGCACCCCGTTTAGAATGGGTTTTATATCTTAAACCAGCAGAAGTTAAATATAACACAAATACTAAAGGTTTAAGTCTGATGACTCAAACTCGATTTTCTTTGGTATAGTCATTTAACCACAAGAGTAAAGCGGATTCAGTAAATCCATAGGTTTTGGACTCATTTGATTGAAAATCAATTGAGACATGAATCCTGCTTGATGGACCAAATGACTAAGGCCTATTTAGCAGAGCTAAAAGGAAACGGGCCAGAGGCTTATTGGGCTCTACACATACTGATGTATGCGGCCCAACTAGCATTATTGCCAAAGGAAATATTATGTACTTCATTACTTTATTGATGGCATCAATAAGCATGGCTGTGTTCATTTGATGAGACACAAGCAGGAATCCCTTGAGGGAGTTCCCAGATGAAGTATAGAACCAATTTGACAGAAGTATTGAGATCCTCGATTAAATCGCGGAGGAAAATACTAGAGTCAAGAATTGGGTGATCATCTAACAGAATGAATCGGATCTTATTAGACATGCTCCGATTAAGGATGAGTCACAGGAATCTTCCATAACCATTTAAGAATACGTTCTGAAATGTCTGTAGTTGCGCAGAAAAGGTTTCTATCAGAATCAGTGAAAAACACCACATTGGATGTGGACTGGGTGATTTCCAAATTTGTTTTTCTGATTAATTGGGATTGCAAGGTTTGTGTAAGACAGTAGTCAACAAACAAACTTGAATCCATATCTGATAAGTTCTACCTCGCTGGTTATCCTGAGGAAACCAAGGCTTAGTGCTTTTGTTGCCCAGAACTGTGTCTTTTAAGAAAGGTGATACTTTCAAAAGGAACAGTGGGAGTAAAAGTACACATCGAAGAAATTCGATAAACACAGTAAGCTGTTCAACCTGTTGAGGGAGAACAGCGGTGAGATCTACAAAGTACTGTAGGATCTGCAACTGTGGAGCCTGAAATTCGCAGATCCGAAAGGATCCGTCACCAACTCGAGAGTGATTTCTCGTAACCAATTGTCGTGATCTGTTGATCATTGAAAAGTGACGAACATGCGAAATTCGAAGAAGCGATGGTGAGCCCCAACTCCGAAAATTGGCTAGGTGTGCATGTTAGCTTTACCGATCCATTTCTGGATTGAAGCAAACATCTTGGAGTTGGAATCAACATTCTGATGATGTAGTCAAAAGTTTTGATTTGATCAGAAAGAAAAGAAACCATGTGTATACAAGAAGACTAGTGGGAGCGTAATGGCAATTTTCACACAGTATGTAGTTTACATACTTGAATCTCATAAGTGACGTTCCGACGCTAAAGTCTTGTCAAGATTTGGGTCGGGAGTCAAATTTAATGATAGACATGGGAGTAGCCGCATGAATTCTTGGAATAAGAATCTATTGACATAGATTAAGTAGGCTAATTGGATTGTGTCAAAATCCTTATGTTCATAAGGTATTGGACAGTTCAAATGTGCTTGATTCCAAGAATGGCTTCGTACCAAAGGTCTTATGGCAATTATCCAAGCGAGATGCAGTGTCTTGCACACTGGCTGAGCTAGTAACGATATTAGCAAGAAGAAGTGTTTTGAACACTGTCTGAACTAGTATTAATAAGTGTGATTACTTATGATGATGCAATAGAATCCATCATGAATGCCATATCTTGCGCTCGTCTAGATGCAGCTTAAGCATAAAGTATGACGAGAAAATACCAATGTACTCCGGTAATAGTCACTGAATAGTTACCAGAAATATCCCAAGTGTTGAGAAACACTAAGGATAGGTTCATGGTGAACTGATAAAGTGACGAACCAGTTGAAAGTAGTTAGTCGGACAAAGACGATTCCCGGTTCCCACATGGTTATGTCCCTTTGTCTGAATAGCGGTGCTAACTGTTGGAAAGGCTCCAAGCAGTAGACCGTAAAATAGTGCTTTTATCTGAATGGCGGTGTAATTTGTTGAAATTGTTTCAAGCAATAGCACCGCACTCTCTCCCACAACCTAAGCACGGAATTTATTCTGTTGCTGTAGGTATAAGATATCTGATAAGATGATCTTGATTCTAGTGGGAGTTGTTTTAGTTATGTTGTAAACTTTACATAGACATGCTTTGGCAGTGTTTGTGTAAGTTAAAACTGACATCAGTATTATTTAATTATTGGATAATTAAATAATGGTCCCAAAGTACTTTATGGTCATCTTATAGGTCATCAAGTTGAAGACTTGATCATGAAACCCTATAAGTAAAAGATGACATAAATTATGATTGTCCCTAGTCAAGGTTGTTAAAATGGGACACTAACAACCGCGCAGACTAGTATGTGAGGTGACTGTTGGACTAAGTTTCATGGAGTCAATGATATGATTATCACAGTCAGTCACATAGATATATGTTGGTGAACATATGATCGGACATGACCCGCTTAATGAGAACTCCACAGGATAGTTATATATAAGTGTCATGGGAGGTTCTCATTACGACTATAGAGTATAGTCCTTAGACCTGAGTTCATCATGCTTTCTGGCATATGAATTGGTGCGTGTTGACCTTGTCAAACGTCGTTCCGTAACTGGCGGCTATAACGGCATTGCTTGTGCGTATCATGAAGTATGTGTAGAAACAGGGATGGAACAAGATGGGATTTGTCCCTCCTGTAAAAACGGGAGATAAATATCTCAGGGCCCATCGAAGATTTGATACTGAGAAAATGCATGGCCGTGCTCAAACGAGGTGATTGTCAGTCGTTTGTTTTATCAGTATAGATCAGGAATTCGATGAACATGATGTTGGCTATAATGAGGATGACACAGTCTCTTGCCTTATGCCATATCGAGATATAGAGACGAAGGGATTGTAGGAATAGATGATTCCAGTACAAGTGGGAGATTGTTGGGATTATGTCCTGAAATCACATTGTACTCACTCTAAAGATAGTTGTATTGTCGAGATCGGACAATTCATGTGATACTGGGTAGTCATAATGTTTTGCTAGAAACCACTTATGACAAATGAGTTGTAACTCATTTCCAGTATCGTGTGAACCTACAGGGTCACACACCTAAGCAAGTTGGACATAGTCCATATGGGATTGATCATTGGCATATGATCTGATCGATGTGTATTGGATGCACATCGAATATAAGTTTCTATGAGATGTATCGATCGACACCATTAGGTGGGTCGGTCGATACATGAGGTGTGTCGATCGACACCACTAAGTGTGTCGGTCGACACAAAGGCGAAACCGAGACTGATGTTTCGGTTCACTTTAGGTCGATATATAAACGCGTTTTGTACATTCGACCTAACAGACTGGTGCGCCGACAAGAGAGTGTTTTCTCAGAGAGAAAACACAGAACCTCAAGAAACTAAAGTCCCAGGGAGATCCGAGCACCGGTCCTAGCATCCCGGCGGATTCCAGCTTGGGTGCGTGTGGACTGAACAGTAGAGGCGCAACGATTGGGGCGCTGCAGATCTCGTGTTGCCATAATCTTCCGCTGCCAAATCTCCAGGTAAACACAGATCTGATTCATGATTCAATTAACTAGACCCTAGATCCTAGGCTATCGGGAACTCGCGAGCATTCTGAATCTGGTAGAATTGGCTCGGATTCCCAACAACAACATCCTTGAGTTGGCATCGTTCGAGGCTCTGGAACAAAAAGTATTATTGTATATGATTTTGATTGGGAACTTCAAAGAGGGAAAATGGGTTTTATCATCATCACCTTCCAGATTTCTTCGTCAGAGTATTGATCTGTTGGGTTGATGTTGCTCCTCACGTTTCATCCAAATATTGACCAAAGATCATTTAACCCTCTAATTCATAATTTAATATAATTATATTTTATAATATATCCTATTAAATTTTTTGAATCTAATTACTCTAAATCCAATTATATTTTAATCAGATAACTATGACTAGCTACGAGAAAAGCCGTAGCAATTAAGATAATTAACCCAACAGCGATAACCGGCTAATTAAACAGTTTAAATTAGGTTTTCTAAATGATTTTAAGATTTTAACTGGTTTAAATTTCATATTCGCTACGGATAGCAACGATTAATGCTGTAGCTAAGTGAAAATGAAAAAAGCAGTTTCGCGGGTTTGACCGCCCAAATACTTTTCAATAACCACAATTTAATCCGGTTTCGCGTTTAACCACAAAATCAATTCATTTAACCACGAAATCAATTCGGTTTTCACCAAACAAATTTGCTTTCGCGGATTAACCGCGAAATTATTTTGGTTTGCTGCCCAACATGTTTAGCCGAAGCCCTAATACCCTAATTCCCACATTTCTCTCATTTTCCCTTAGCCGAAAAACTGTTTCTCTCTCGATCTCTTCATCTCTAGTTCTTCTCTCGATCTCTTCCTCTCTCGATCTCTCTATCTCTCTATCTCAATCTCTTCCTCTCTTCTCTCTTCCTCTATTCTTTCCATCTCACGACTCTCTGTCGAATTCTGTCTCTCTATCTCTCAAACACTAATTGTCAAATCCTCGATCTCGACATCTCCATGGCTCAATCGGTAAGTCTTCTCATCCTCTCTCCCCCTTTCTGTCTCTCGATTCATATAACGATTTAGGTCTCTCGGATCATGGCAAACATGATTATTCTGTCTCTATTTCAGTCTCTCGCTTCATGTCAAACCCTAGATCTAAACATGCATGTCGATTTTTCTCTTTACTTACTCGATTTCTGTATGTAGATTCATTTGTCTATCGATTCATCGATTTATGTCTGTCGACTCATATGTATGTCGATTCATATGTCTATCGATTCATATTTCTATCGATTCTTATGCATGTTTTTTATTCTTCCTCTAGTCATTTTAACTAACCCTAATGACTTTTGTTTGCATGCAGTTGAATCCATCTGGTGAGGCTCCAGGAGGAAGACGTACCCTAAGGCGTCTGACTCAAAGCCGCATTTCTCCTGGAGCAGTGAGATCCTCTACTTCCTCCGCCTCTCACCACCACTGCCTAGCTTAGAGGAAGTTATGAGTTCGCCGGAGCGACACAAAATGCCTCGGCTCCATCCAAACAAGATAAACAGGGCCTTATGGTGAGTCATTGTATATTGTGATGTGTGATATATGTTTTTTTGTGTTTGTGAAGTGAATTGTGATATATATGAGTTTTGTATGTTGTAAAGTTTGATATATATGAATCACTATAGCTAAAATGAAATTGTGGTGTTGTGAAGTGAACTGATCATATATTGTTTATGTGATATATGTGTTTGATAAGATTGTATTGTGAAATGTTTGCATGGTTTTGAAAATCGTGAGAATTTTGTTTGTAAAATGAGAAATGTGAATTGAGATAGAGAATTGTGAAAATTGTCTAGTGTGATATCGAGTATTATGAATTGAGATTGAGAATTGTGAAATGTGAATTATATTGTGAAATGAAAACTGTTTTATTTTTTAAGTTATAACATGTTTAAAGTATTTGAAGGACTTTTTCAATTTGTTCCGATGTTTAAAGAGAGGAAATTCAGTATGTATATAATGAGAAGTTTTTTTAGAATATTGGTCCAATTGGGTGGGTTATGTTACAATGGGATATCGACCGCCTCTTAAGCCAACTGATAAATATGAAATGAAATGAAATGTGTGTGATGTCTTGTTTGTCTAAAATTATGTTGTTTGTGATTTGCTTCATTTATTTGAGTCATCAAAAACCATAATTTAATGGAATTAGGTTTTTTTGCGATTTGCTTGAACTTGTTGATTGTTTTACTGGTTCGGTTGTTTGGTATCATTTTATGTATAGTCTGTTATGAGAATCTGTTTTTCTTTAATGTTAGTTTGTTTCTGTGTAATGTTTGGTATATGTTTATGTATATATTCTGTTTATGTTTAATGTTAGTCAAATCTTTGTTTATGTATGCTAATGTGTTATACTTTCTTTGAAACATGTTGGGCATAGACGATTGTATATGCAAGGATATAGTGGCATGCTATCAGACTAACTTCTGGGGTCTTTGGTGGAACTTCACTGTGGTTCCACAGACGAAGAAGAATGAGTGGTGGATCGCTAGAAATATATCATTTAGTTTATAGATTTCATAAAATAATTAGATTCAAGTTAGATTATCTAATTTTTATTGTTAGATTTCAATTTTAAGCTTATAAAATAATTACATTTATAAGTTAATCACTTATAAAAACATGTTGATTACACACATTATCTTTATTAAACATTACTGATTACTTAATCATACAAAAACATAATTATTTTTATTAAACATAATTAATTATTTAATCATACTTATTCTCATATGATGAAGGGAATAGACCCATGAAATTGATTCCCCAACAATCGAAAACCAAAATTTCCAAGATGAAGTTCTGTGGCATCTCATGTCGTTTTCTTATCTTCCCTCTCCTCTGACAGATATTACACTGGGAGATAAACATTTGAGCATCCTTAAACATTGTAGGCCACCATAATACTACTTGAAGAATCTTGGACATCGTCTTGAAAGTGGCAAAGAGTCCAACATACTCAGACCTGTGACAGTAGTAACACATTTTTTACTTCAGATTCTTCGACGCAGAATTTGTAGATACCATCAGAATAGTAGCTGTACAAATAGGGCTCATCCTAGTAGAACCGTCTGATTTCCCCAAGAATTTCTTCTTTGCATAGCCCTTAAATTCTTATGCTCACTCTCTGCAACAAGGCAGTTTGCAGTATCAGCTTACCAGGTTCTATCGGAAGTAATAGAAGTGGTAATAGCATCATGAAAGTAGCAAATCGATCATCTGAAACCCCATGCGTTCGTCTGCAATGGGTGTCAACCAATACATGAAGTGGTGTCGAGAAACACCAACTCTTATCGACCACTCATTGTCAACCTTTATCGAATGTTGTATGTGTTTTCGAGTTGGGTGTCGACCGACACCATGTCTAGCTCGTGTAAACTGCCGGTTTTCAGCATACTCTGGTTGTAAACATGTCTCAGTCAGATAGATGTCTCCCCAGGCACAAAATAATATATAGGGACGTCCTCATCAACTATGATCTGCGGAAGATGATCAGCTACACAATTTTTACTCCATTTTTGTCTGTTACTTTCATATCAAACTCATGAAGAAGTACAATCCACTGCAGCAATCTCGGCTAAGCATCATTTTTCCGCATCAAGTACTTGAGTGCATAATGATATGTATATGCATAATCACCTTGGATCCAATGATATAGAAGCGAAATTTCTCAAAGGAAAATACAACAACTAGAAAATCCTTTTCACTTGTTGTATAATTCCTTTGCGTATAATCAAGCGTTTTACTTGTATAATAGATAGCATGAAGTTTCTTGTCATTTCTTTGACCAAATACAACTCCTACTGTGAATTCATTGGCATCGTATATCACCTCAAAAGGCAAATTCCAATCTGAAGTTTGCACAATTGGAGCAGAAACCAATGCTTTATTGAGTCATGGAATGCAAAATGACATTCATTTGTGAACTCAAACTTCACATCTTTGCACATAAGCGCAGTAAATTATCGAGCTATTTTGTTAAAATCTCTGATAAACCTCATGTAGAATCCAACATGTCTCAGGAAACTCCTTACTGCCTTGACGGAATCTGGTGCCTAAAAACATGTCATGACCTCAATATTGGCACGATCAACCTTAATCTCTGCCTCAGAAACTTTGTGTCCAGGTACAACGCCATCTTTGACCATGAAGTGACACTTCTCCCAATTCAGAACTAAGTTATTTTCCTCACATCGAACAAGAACCTTACACAGATTTTTCTGATAAGCGTGGTAGGACGATCCATATATAGAGAAATTGTCCATGGAGACTAGCATCAATCATGGCCGTGAAGATGGAGATCATACACCTCTGGAAGGTCGCATGAGCATTACATAATCCAAACAGCATTATGTAATATGCAAAAGTTCCATAGGTACAAGTAAATGTGGTCTTCTCTTGATCGCATGGATGAATGAGAATTTGAAAGAAGCCATATAACACATCGAGGAAGCAGTAATATGAGTGGTTTGCTAACCTCTCCAGCATCTGATCAACGAAGGGTAGAGGGAAATGATCTTTCCAGGTAGCAACATTCAACTTCCTGTAATTGATGCGCATCTTGTGTCCAGTGATCGTTCGTGTAGGAATCAGCTCATCCCTTTCGTTCTTCACCACTATGACCCCTCCTTTTTAGGAATCACGTGAACTAGACTAACACAGTTACTGTATGAAATTAGATATATGATCCCAGCCTAAAATAGCTTCATGGTCTTCTTTTTAACAACCTCCTTCAGGTTCATATTCAAACGCATTTGATGCTCAATTGATGACATGGTCTCATCTTCAAGATGGAACCTATGCATGCACAAGTCTGGAGAGATACCTTAAATGTCACTAAGAGAATAGCCAAGAGAATTGTGATTCTTGCGCAGCTTGATTAGCAGTAAAGTGAGTTCTGCGTTAATCAAATAAGCATTGAAAATAACAAGATAAGTAGAATTTTGACTGAGATATGCACATTTGGGACATGTCGGAAGCTGTTTGAGTGAAAAGCAAACCAGATCCTCTTGAACTACCAACTGCATCACATGCTCACTAGCATCCATCATTCTGACACACCTAGTAGTCATGTCATCCTGACAATCCATCTCATGTGCATAACCCATCAATGCTCTCTCCAAAGGGTCTGCATGATGCATCTCATGAATGATCTCTGCAGCCAGGTTATCGAGTGTGTCCACATAGAAATTAGATCAATCGATCTGAAGGATTATGTTGGTTCATAGGTTTAATTATCAGATTACAACCTATCACATAATCAACTAGGATCTAGGTGATTTGCAGTTGAATCATAAACAGATCAGAATCATTACCTTATGATTAGGTGCAGCGGATTGGTGGTAATGAAGAGATCACTGAGAGCTGATGATTACCGGCTCCTCCTAAGTATCCACACGCTTACAAGCTACTGGATCAGGCTGCTAGACCAAGCTGGAACAACAGAGAGAGAGGAGGACGGCCAGACCTAGAAATCGCAGATCATCAGGCTAAGTGGCGCCTCCTCTTCCTTATATGGGCCCAAGTAATTAAACTAATGGCTTATTAGGCTTTTGGGCCCAAGACCCAAATCAGACAAAAAGACTGTATTTTGTCTGGCCCAATTCTCTGTACAAATACAGTAAATGCCTTGCATCTTACTGTATTAATTCCTTTTAACTTTCCCGTTAGCTATGGTGTGTGACCCTTTGGGATCATACAATACTGGTAATAAGTCCTAAACTTATAGATCAAGAGCGGGCTCTAGCAAGTCATCATGATCACCCAGTATTTATGACTTATGTCTGATCTCGACACTTATCATACTTTCTAGAGATAATACAGTAGATTTCAGGACATTCCCAACACGATCATGGGCTACCTCATCAGCTTTTCCATGTCAAAATTCATCACCAGATCACCCACATTCAGACCGATTTTGCCTTGCTTCCCATCAATAACAGCACCAGATGTAGCCAGGAATTATCTGCCAAAGATAAGAGGATCCTAGTGCTCATTATTATACAAAAAGTCTGTGGGGATCATACAATTTTCAATTTTCACTGGTGCATCCTCCAAAAGACCCTCTCGAATTTTGATGGAACGATTAGCGAGAATCAGAGAGATCCAAGTGGTTGAAAAATCAATCATCCCTATCAACAAAGCAACTGAATACAACATCATATTAATGTTCGATTCAAGATCACACAACGATCTCTCGAACCTATCCTTAAAGATAGAGCAGTCCAAGACAAAGCTTCATGGTTCCTTCAGTTTGTCTGGAATTTTGTTCTGGATGACATCACTACAGACTTCAATAATCATCATTACACTTTCCCGTTACCCATATTAGTCGTGAGCATCTGTTTGAAGCACCTTTTAACAACCATAGTAGTCTTGACAATATCCATCAAAGGCACTTGACGAGTGAGCTTACTCAATGAAGCCTTGTAGTTAGCCTCATAAAGCTCATATTTAGACTTTCTGGGTCTCACAAGAAAGGTACCTTGGGCTTGTAAGCCTTCCCATCAACAATTGTCTGTTGTCTGAGACTTCAAAGAAATTTTGTTAGTCCGTCCATGGTGTAGATCGACATCTACATGGTCTCCGTCAACACTGACTTTAGGAGTTGAATCTTTGATTGATTTTCCTTTGGTGTCGCTCTTAGGATCAACCTTGGCCGATTTCTGTCCATCATGAGGACTCAAAATTTCCTCTGCAAAAGGATGCCAGGCGACATTGAGAGGGTGTCAGGCGATACCATCTTTGCTCGACACCTCTTTTCCTAATGTATCAACCGATGTTGATAATTTTTCATGCTCGAAACTCTATGAATCCATGTTGCAACGAGTGTAAATCGATACTCAATGGGAGTGTCGACCGACACTCAATGGGAGTATCGACCGACACTCAATGGGAGTATCGACCGACACTCAATGGGAGTATCGACGACACTGGTCGTATATCAACAAAATTACCATCTCCCAAATCTTCTAACTCCATGAGTTCTTCAATACTCAAACTTTTTTCGAAACAAGATGCAGCTTTGTTCCACTTCTTAGTATCATGGCATTGAACTGATGTTTGGGATTAACATCAGTCTCTCCATGAAGGAATTTATCTTGTCTTTTCACTGCTCAGCATTTTGAGAAACTTGAGTGTCCAATTGCTTCAAATGGGTGTTCAATGCCTCAAATTTTCCATTATAATCAGCATACAAGGCATCGATCTTCTAGTTGAAGTCCACATTAGTCTTCTGATATCCCTTAAGAACCTGCTCTATCATAGCTTCCAGTATACTCTCATGAGTTGGTGAAGGAGGTTCTTGGTAAGATGAAACTCCACATTTCCTTGTGAATGAATTGTTCTGCTCGAAAGGCTTATGGCATTACCAGTGTAGGTATTGTTTCCATGCTGATTCACATACCTTTGAACCTAAAAACCAGTTCCACCAATGTAGTTGACATCTTCTTCTTTACACTCATCAACCGTCTCATAGGTTTCAACCTCTGCAGCAAAATGAATATGCTTCTTGTTCACCAAAAGATTATATAATAATACATATTATCCTTTTAAAATCAGCATTCTTGGTGCTATTGCTAGACGCCAAGTTCTCAATCAGCTCACTTGCCTGCTCAGGAGATCTCTTCTTGAAGTTTAAATTGCTATTAGAAACATCCAATGCCGTATGATACCTCTAATCCACACCTCTGAATAAAATGTCCAACAGCTGCATTTGTGGAAAAAAAACATGGTGTGGACAGTCACGTTTGTATGCTCTAAAACGCACCCCAAAAGCCTTAAAGGTTTCTACAAGAGCTTGTTTGAACTGATAAATCATAGAAGTTTCTTATAAATGCCTTCTTCGTGTCTTACCAGTTCGCCAGAAGCTATTGGCAACTGCTTAAACCAGTAAGAAGCATCCCTACCAAGAGAGTGTGGGAATAGCTTGCAGAAGAGATGGTCATAGCTGACTCCATCATTCTTCTTCCTAGTTACCAAGTCCTCAAATCTCTGAATGTGGTCCATGGGTCCAACAAGAGTGTAGTAGCTAATTTTCAGCTCAAAGTCGTTTCTCTGGATGGCGGGAAGTTTGATTGCAGACATGTTCGCATACAACTCATTAAGCCTGTTATAGTCTCCAAGTGTCCTCCCAATTGCAGAAGCAGCCTCACCACCCCCTATTAATTAAGTCATGCTCTCGCAGCGACTTCAATGTATTGTTGACCCTGGCAGTCACAGAGAACACCAACCTCGTGCGGAATCAAGAGCACATGTTGCATTATTTTCTCTGGTTTCTTTGCTTTCCGTTTAGTTATTTTTAACTTAGCAAGCTCCTAATTATAAAGAAACAAAAGCTCTTTGTCCGGGTTTCTTCTTGTAGCACGATTAGACATGCACAAAGTTTTGTATCTATTTTTGAACTTGGTGTCGGTCGATGCCCTCACGGTGTCGGCCAACGCTGTGCGATTCTGATCGTAACCTGAAACACAAAAGACAAGCAAGAAAGAAATATGTAAGTAACAAAAAAAAAATTTAATAGAAATTTAGAACTCAAATCTGTTGGTAAAAACAATGGCCCATAGCAACATCGAAAAAATTGATAGGTCAAAGTTTAATCTTTAATTCTCTACTGGAAATGTGCAGTAATCTTGTCGTACTACTAGAGTATCAAAACCTCAGATTACCAATAAACTATTCGTTGTCAATTAGAACTCAGCAGAGCAAATGGTGGAAAGCAGTAAAAATGCAAGTAAAACAAATGGTTGATTCGATGGATTAAGGCGTCAGACTTAGGGAAGTTCTTAGGAAATCATACAAATCAAGGCACTAGTCAATTAAAATTCAGATTAAATGCAGGTTCATGAGCTTGAAACACAAGTGTATAATAATTCAAATCTCGATGTAATTATTAACTATGTCTAGCAACGTAAAATCCAACTCTCTTTGCGATTCTAGAGTTCTAAACATGCAATAAATCAATTCCGTTCATTCACAATTTCGATAAACCTTATCTTTTGCGATTAGTTGAATTGTTCACTCTAATTTATTTTAAGATTATTAACCACACTCTTTGTTAATCAATTAACATAAGATCTTAGTTCTAGGTGATCAATCTAGAATTATTTTTAATAACAACTTAGGTAATGAACTATTAGATGGTGAATCCTAATTAACTAGATAACCTAACAGAGTATGAAATCCCTAACAAAAATCTCTAAATCTAATAAGGTCAATTACTCATGCATATTGTAGATTAAAAAACACATGATGAATAGAAAACCAATGAGATTGAACGGATAACTAAGGGGGTTTGAAATCTTCTATAAAAGGTTACAGAGTAGCAGATCAGTCAAGCTCTCAATATCTCTAAAACGCCAAAGCAGGAGTGAAAGATAGAGATAATACTCTTCTAAAACTTAAATAATATTATGAACGCGTTCAAAGACTTAATTACTAAGAGCATCTCCAACCCTACTTGCCTCTAAACTCAATTTTAGAGTAAAATCTACTTCAATTAACCTCTATTTCTACCTCTAAAATAGAGAATTCTATCTTTTCCTCTATATATAGATGAACTATATTAATAATATAGGTGAACTTTATAATTTATAAATCATCCTTCGACTTTTAAATACTTTTATGTGAAATTTACTCTAAGTAGTATGAATTTTTAGACTAATTACTAACTTAGTATTCCTAACCCTAAGTTTACTAACTTAGTGTTAAAGAGGTGTAAAATGACATAATTGTCCATTTCAATATACTTACCATTTATAATATTTTTACCTAAAAAATCTTTAAAAATAAAAATATAAAACTTTATTTAATATAAAATTTGAATTAAAAAAAAAACAGAAACAAATAATATTTCCGTTTTTGAAAGAAAATAATATTTCTATTTTTGAAATAATCATATAATTTAATTGACTTAAATAAATATTTTCGAAAATAGCTATAAAATCAATTAAAAATATTCTAAATATTTAAAAATACTTAATAAATAATTAGTTTATAAATTTTATTAATTCAAAACACTTACATAAATTATTGCTTATTTCGGTATTTGCATAAATTTATTATTAATTCAAAACACTTACATAAATAATTAGTTATAAAATTTTGGGATTTTCAAACTGAAATTTTTCAAAAATAAATTTTAAAATCTTTAAAATAAAAATAAAAAACTTTATTTAATAAAATTCGATTTAAAAAAGGAAAAAAGAATATTTCCTTTTTTGAAAGAAAATAATATTTCCATATTTGAAATAATCATATAAAATAATTGCCTTAAATAAATATTTTCAAAAATTGCCATAAAATCAATTAAAAATATTTCCTAAATATTTAAAAAACACTTACAAAAATAATTAGTTTATAAGTTTTTATTCATTTAAAACACTTACATAAATTATTGCATATTTTGGTATTTGCATAAATTTACTATTAATTCAAAACATTTACATAAATAATTAGTTATAAATTTTTGGGATTTTCAAATTGAAATTTTTCAAAAATAAATTTTAAAATCTTTAAAAATAAAAATACATAACTTTATTCAATATAAAATTCGATTTAAAAAAAAACAAAGAATATGTCCGTTTTTCAAAGAAAATAATATTTCCATTTTTGAAATAATCATATAAGTTAATTTCCTTAAAGAAATATTTTCAAAAATTGCCATAAAATCATTTAAAAATATTTTCTAAATATTTAAAATATTTACATAAATAATAAGTTTATAAATTATTATTAATTCAAAACACTTACATAAATTATTGCTTATTTCGTTATATGCATAAATTTATTATTAATTCAAAACACTTATATAAATAATTATTTATAAATTTTTGGGATTTTTAAATTGAAATTTTTCAAAAATAAATTTTAAAAACTATTAACCTACTTATTTTCTAACGATATTATATTTTAAAAGTTTCAGAAATCATTTTTTGTATAATCATAAGTTTATTTTAAATTTAAAATTAGTGTTAAACATTAATTAAGGAAATACAAACAAATCTGCAAATAAAAAAATTAATTCTAAAATGCCACGTCAGTAAATTTGAAAAAATCTGTAGAAACTTAAAATAAATCTGTAACAAATGAAATAAATCTGTAACACTATAAGACTGATTTTGTAATTTTTTTAACCCTTTCGTCTTTGTAACGGAGTTTCCTAAATCTGCAACAAATGCAAAAAATCAGTAACACTGAAAATAAAATCTGTAATTTAAATCCGCAAATTATTGAAAAAACTGCAAAATCATATAAAAATCTTCAACACTAGCCAAAAATCTACAACTAAAATCCGCAGAAATTTAAAAAATCTGTAACAAACTAAACAAATCTGTAACACTACGTACTACTTTAGTAATAAAAAAGCAACAATAGTCTTTGTTGCGGATTAATATTTAATCCGCAACAAAGAAAAAAATCTGTCACACGTAAATTTAAATCTGCACCCATAAATCTGTAAATTTCCCAAACAAATCCGCAACCACAAAATTTTCAACACAAGGCTGCGGATTTAAATTCGTAGGGAAGGTGGCAATTTCGTAAATAAGTAATTTTTTTTGCTGACATGGAAAAAAACATTAATGGCAATTCTGTAATTATTTTTTTCTTTCCAAATGGTTATGAGGGTACTTTAGACAATAAAATATAGAAAAAGAAGGTCAAAAGATTAGTACTAGCCTAGTAATTGCTCTATTTTTTTATACTAGATAAATAAATTACCCTACTTTTATTTATCACTAAAACAAATAAAGATTAACATTTCTAATAAATAATAACAGAAAATTAACAAATTATACAAATACTATTATATTTTTAAAACAAATATTAAAAAGTGAAAATATAGCAGAAAATATAACAAATTAGTACGGGATACCTTTGTGGGATGATTTCATCCTTGGTAAATTCATGTCTTCATCACCACATATCGCGAAAGTTCACATGATAGTGAATAGAATTTGGGTACAGAATGGGGATAAATCGCAGAGAATTGATGTTTTCGTCGTGGATTCGAAGACAATGAAATTTCGTATCCCAAATGCTCAGTTGAGAAACAGAATCATTAATCGCGGAATGTGGAACATAGCAGGAGTCCCTATGATGGTGTCAAAATGGTCTCCAACGGCAGAGGAGGAGGAGCTGCCAGAGATCAAGACGATGCCACTATGGGTACATCTAAAAAACGTCCCATTAAGCATGTTTTCGTGGAATGGGTTGAGTTTCATTGCAAGTGCAGTGGGAGATCCAAAAAAGACTTCACCCGGATACTGCTTCGTGCTCGGACTTAGAAAAAGCAAAGGTGTTTGTCCATGCTGACTTAACAAAGGAGTTACCGAGGGAGATAAACTTTCGGAGAAATGGTAAAGCTTTCTTGGTTCAATTCTCGTATCCTTGGCTGCCGCTGAAGTGCAATACATGTGGAAAATGGGGTCACCTGGATAAGATTTGCCTAGCTAATCGGAACAATGTAAGTCCAAAACAGCCAGCTTCACATGAGGTAGTGCAGGAAGAAGTAAGGGAAGTTGCTGGAAAAACCAATGTGGACAGTAATGTTCAGTCGGGTGAAACCGTGCAAGGTACAGAGACAAATACTGCCAGTATGAAGGATTTGGAAGTGGAAACTGTTCCTGGCACACCACCGGTTGATACAGAGAAAGAAGAGGGACAGTTGGATGAAAGATGGGAATCTCCAACAAAAACGGTAAAGACTTATGGTCAACCGCAGCAGTTGCAGTTTGGACATGTTAAAATAGCATCTCCATCACGTTATTCAGCTCTTATGGATTCAGATGAGTGTGGTAACTTGTTACCAGTAAACACGGTTACTGAAGGACAGGATATTGACGTGGAAATGGATAAGGGGGAAACTGAAACATCAACTGATGATATTATCACTGAAAATATTATGTCTGAAGATGAAGATAACCAGCAAGAGGAGCGAGTGGTTAAGACCCAGACTGGCCAAGCTGAGATAAAGAGAGGTAATGGTCCACTTCGACAAACCCTCCCACGAAACTCAAAGGCAAATCACAAAGTTTTAGGGGAGGGAGTGCAACATACCTCTCAAACATCTCGGAAAAGTACTCGCCAATCCTCTCAATGACCGGTTTCTTTTGGAACATACGAGGATTTAACAAGTCAAAAAAGCAAACAATAGTAAGGAATTGGATTAGAGATAAAGAGTTACAGTTTGGCTGCATTCTTGAGACTCGCGTCAAGGAAAGGAAATCAGCTCAAATTCTAGACACTGTTTTTAATGGCTGGTCCTACATGACCAACTATGAACATAGTAACAAAGGTAGGATATGGGTAATCTGGAGCTCTTCAGTCAGACTAACCCCTATCTTCAAGTCTGACCAGATTATCACAGTATCGGTTCTGCTGCAAGGAAGTGATGAAGAATTTTTATGCTCTTTCGTGTATGGTGCAAATACCATTGAGGAAAGGAGAGTTCTCTGGCAGGATATAAAGCATCATCAGAATTCTCCAATGTTTAGAGGGAAACCTTGGGTTATCATGGGAGATTTCAACGAGATTCTAGCAAGTGATGAGCATTCAGGGTTTGGTGTTGGGAACTCCATTTCTATGACTGGTATGAAGGATTTTGAGGAGATAATGGTTCACTGCAGGCTGTCGGATATGAGTTACCATGGCTCACGTCTGACCTGGTGTAATAAGCGCTCTGAGGGATTAGTTTGTAAGAAGCTCGACAGAATCTTGATTAATGATGAGTGGCTCACCAAACACACACAATCTTATTCAGTCTTTGAAGCGGGAGGCTGCTCTGACCACTTAAGATGCAGATTTTACATGGACACAAGAGAAACGAGCAAGAGGAAACCCTTCAAATTTACAAATGCCATTGTCCAAACAGAGGAATTCATGCCGCTTATGGAAGGTTACTGGAAAGACACAACTGAGTTATTCCATTCTACGTCTGCACTATTCCGATTCTCTAAGAAATTAAAGGGTCTGAAAAAAGAAATCCGCTCTCTAAGTAAAGTGAAGCTGGGTGGGTTACAACACAAGACAAGGGAAGCTTTTGACAAGCTCTGTACAGCGCAAGAAGCCACTCTGAATTTTCCAACAGAAGAGAATATAAATGCAGAGCAGGCAGCGTATCATCGGTGGCAAAGGTTAAGTGATCTTGAAGAAGATTTCCTGAAACAAAGATCGAAGTTACACTGGTTAAAGGTTGGTGACCGTAATAACAAAGCTTTTCACAATGCTGTGAAACTTCGCCAAGTGAAAAATGCTATAAGGGAAATACAATGCAGCTCTGGAGAAGTAGTAGAGACTGACTTGGAGATAAAAGCAGAAGCTGAGAGATATTTTAAGGAATTCCTCACACTTATTCCTGCTGGTTTTGAAGGTATTGAGGTTGAGGAACTCCAGAACTTGCTAGACTTCAGATGTGACGATGCAGATGTTGAGGTTCTTCAAAAACCAGTCACAGAAAATATATATTTAAACTCGCAAGGAAAGTCTTCTTCGAGGTCCGTGTCGGGCAACACCAAGGTGCAATGTCTGTACGACACTACACCTGTCCGACATGAACCAATTCTTCAAACACACATCATTCAAACTGTTGGACAAGACCACCAGAGAATTCTTATAATTAAATTTCGATGCTTCCTTTGATCCTTCTACAAATCCCAGTTTTGAAGGTTGGATTATTAGAGATGAAAATAAAGATATTGTATTATTTCGTCTCTTCCTCGGTCTTCTTCACCTTTGGAAGCGGACGCCTACCCTCTACTATCAGCTCTAATGGTAGGCCCCTTGGATCATACACCAACATCAACTCTGAAGGAGACTCTCAGATTTTAATTCAACATTTAACATCAGAAACTAGATATTGGAGGATTCACAACATTGGACAAGAGATCCTTTGACTTTCCAGATGTGTTAATAGAGGCAAATTTACCTTCACCTGGAGAAACTCCAACCAAACAGCACATGCTATAGCACAATTTACTGCTACTTCTCTATTTCATTCTTCTACTTTTACAGTTTTACTACATCTTCACCAGATTGTTTAGTTATAGGGGTATTTATGCTTGATTCAGGTTAAAGGCTCCGGTTTTGCGAAGGTGACTGTCTCAATCTGGTCAAGATGTTATGAGAGGAGACATGTAATTTGAAGCTCCGCCATTATCTAGATACAATCAAGGCTTGGGCGCAGAACAATGGTTAATGCTACGTTTGAGTACAGTAATCGCAAGACGTACCAATGCGCGGTGCGCGGACCATCTTGCAAGGAAAGCATTAATGGATCATGAACCATATTTAGTATTTCATAACTATCCTTTTCTCAGACAGTTTGTAATTGAAGATTCAATTTAATAAAGAACTATTGAATATATATTCCATTGAATTTCTCAAATTTATGTTAGTGTATTAATTTAATCTTGGTTCTTTGAACAAATTTGATAAGTATGATCATCGACTTAACAACCTAAGCTGTATATATATATTTTCGATTTCTAAAGTTTGTATCATAAAGAAAATGTTTTAGAAAAAAAAAAAATTGAGATGGCAACGAGTATAGTGAGTGGACATCATAAGTTGTGAATGATCTGCCATTTATAACCTTGTGTGATTTATAGATCGGAGTTTTTTTTTATGAATGTCAATACTCTATTTAAAACAGTTGTAATGGAGATCTTATTGTTTACGAGTCTAGTGAGTCGCTACACAAAATTCAATGTATTTGTGGTCTGCAATATGTGATTGTGCCAAGTTATGATTTTTATCAGATTGTCATATTAATGTCTAGTATTGTAAGCATAATAATAAGTGAAAATTACTCCTAATAGAACTAATTTTATCTATAATTACTATATTAGCATTAATTTCATTTTTACTAGATTAGCATTTATTTTTCTTTTTAAAAGACTAAATTACCCAATAAGATATCTTAAGTAATTTAATATTTATATAAATAAATCATTAAAATAAAAAAATAATTAATATCAAATTCATTTTTCAAAAAAAAAATAAACTAATTAAAAAAACAAATAATTAATATAAATAGATTTATATAAATAAATCATTAACGTAAGAAAATAATAAATATATTAATTTTATTGGATAATTTTAAATTTTTATTTTCAAAAGCAAGAAACTAATAAAAAGTAATTTTATAAATAAATTCTTTAAATACAAAACACAAATATTAGTTTCGGATGGTTATATTATTTTTTCCAAAAACAAAAACAAATGAATAGAAAAATATTTTATAAATAAATCATTTAAATAGAAAAATTGAAAACATTAATACAAAATAATAAACAAAATATTTAAATAAAAAGTTTTTTTGTTGGTTATTTTCTATTTTTATTTCGTAAAAAACTAATACAAAATATAATACATAAATTATTTTTAATAAATAAAAATTTTGGTTATCTTATTTGAAATATAGAATTTATTAAGTACATATTATGTTACCATAAATGACTCCTAAAAATCAGGGGTAGATCATGTTATAGTATTTCAAATTAGTTATATTTCCATTAATCTGTAACACTATAATAAATTTGTAACAAAACAAAAATCAGCAACATTATAAACAAATCTGCATCATCATCATATATAATATAAAAGTTGAAGTTATAGGCATTTGAGAGCGTCCACGTATGATTTAAAAAATTCAATATGATTGGTCCACTTCATCATTAAAATTTAGATAATTTACAAATTTTAAATTACTATAATAAAACTAACATAGAAATAGAAATCGAACGTCATGTAAGTACTTATTTTCCCTAAATTAAGAAAAATAGAAATTGAGCGCCATGTAAGTACTTATTTTCCCTAAATTAATAAAATTTACAAATTTTAAATTACTATAATAAAACTAACATAGAAATGGAAAACACAATTTTATAAATAGGAAAACTAACATAAAAATGGGAATAAGAAACATACATAAATTGTCATAAAAAGAACAAAATGTCAAATAAGTATTAAATAAAAATATATCCATAAATTGTCATAAAACATAATGTAATAAGAAACACAATTCTATAAATAGGAAAACTAACATAAAAATGGGAATTAAAAAACATACATAAATTGTCATAGAAGAACAAAATATCAAATAATATTAAATAAAAACATCCATAAATTGTCATAAAAACATAATGTAATACGAAACATAATTTTATAAATAGGAAAACTAACAAAAAAATGTAAATAAGAAACATACATAAATTGTCATAAAAAGAACAAAATGTCAAATAAGTATTATTTAATTTAAAAATGTACTTACTTATATTCAAAAAAGGAAATTATAAAATTCAAAAAATATAATTAAATATTACGTACATGATTTACATTTCTTTGATTAACATAATTTCCAAATATTATAAAAAGGAAATTAATTTCTTTCTTTGAATTAGAAATTTTCTTTTTTAAAAGTTTAGCAATTGATTATAAATACACATCTCAAATTCCAATAGCTTACATAAATTTCTAAATCAATTTTTTTTTGAAAGACAAAAATAACTTGATAAAATAATAGTGAATTCTTTTTCTAACTAACCACTTGCTTCTTTGTTTTTGAACGAACTCAGGTTTTAACAAGAAAGAAGTTTTGGTTACAGTTCTTCATTTCTAGGAGGCACGAAACATCAAAAAGATGTTTACTAATGGGTTTTGAACTCCTTATCATTGATCAAAAAGTATTTACAAATTTATTAATACATTATCTATTTGATATTTAGTTAACACAACTACATTTAAATTTTAACAAAATAATGTACGATACTGTTATCCACACATTCATATTTGCTAATCGGATATGCTACTATGAATAGAAATATTATTTTATAATATAAATATTAAAACTGAAAAAAATAATAAAATATAAACTTTATTAATATTGAATTTAAACTAATTTAGAGAAATATAATATCAAAAAAAACAAATAATAAAATTACAACTTTATTAACACTGAATTTAAACTAATTTAGAAAAATATAATAAGTAAAATTATTAATATGTATCCGCGGATGAAAAACCTAGTTATAGAAAAAGTCTATAACATAGCGGTGCTATGTAGTAATTATTAAATATAGCTACATTTTTTTTTTAACACTGAAATTGCATTTGAAATGAAAGAGTGTTCGGTCCAGGGTATGAACCATACAAAGATAAGAGACACGACCTAAACACAAATATACTGCAGACCATACCAGTAGGTAATGGGAAAGAAAAAGAAAACAGAGAATCATGCTGCCCATACGAGCCCCTCTCAACTGATAGAAGAGGGTAAGGGAAAGCTTCTACAAAGAGCTAGCAACGAAGTTAAAGTCTCCTTATGGACATGGAGCAAAGGAGAGAGACGGAGCTTCAGCCATGAGTATTGAGTTCAGCCAACTAGGGCCTAGCAGAGCGATGTAAGAGTGACGTCGAGAACCTACTATTCCACTTTCCGCAATAGTACGAGCCGGGTGGTTTCTTGAGTTGGAAATATGTAATAAGCTCCAAGAAGAGAAGGACTGCAGTAAGGAATAAATGTGGGTGAGGCGAGACTGAAACAGGGGAATGCTATTAGCATTACATAGGGCATCTTTTAGCACAGACGAGCTAGTTTCATAAGACATTTTTGTGAAACCCATTGTGGCCAGAGATTCAATAGCCCATGTCAGGCCGGAGATGTCTGCATCCAGATTAGATTGTACTTGCGCAAAAGAGTGTCGGCCATGAAACAATACACTCCCAGTATGGTCGCGTATTAGCCATGAAACGCCTGCAACATGTGAGTTAATGTCCCAGACCAGAGGCGGACCCACGTACTGGGAAGGGGGTTCAACTGACACCCCTTAAAAAATATAAATATGTATTGTAAGACGAGTACTGTAATGTTTTGCAGCGCAGTTGGTGCAAATGTGCTCTCTTGACCCCCCTTAATTTGAGTTCGATTCCCCTAAATGCACCCTTTTTCCTTTTTGTTTTGTTTTTAGTCTGGGCTTTACGCACAATTTAATATATAATTGGGCTACACCTAAAAGCTCAAATGAGTTTTTATTTGTTTGGTTTGGGTTAAACAAAAAAATCAGTAAAAATTAAGTGTTCGAAATCTATGTTTTATACCCTATTTTAGTTTTTGATATTTTTTCTTCTTATTTGGGCCTTAATTAGATTACTTTGATATGTATGGTTTCTTGATTTTTTTTTTAAATATGCCTAAAATATAATACTTTAAATATTAAATATTATATATTAAAAATTATAAAATAATTAATTTAATTTATGACCCCGGTAAAAATATTTTCTGGGTCCGCCACTGTCCCAGACAGTACCCACATTACATTTGAGAGAGCCAAACGTCGGACCAATCCATTGTCTGTGATCTGCTTGAGAGGAACCGTTCACCGTTAATCGACGTACGGTGGCATTTTCATCCGGACTGTTAGCAATAATCCATTCATTAAAGTCGTCTTTTGCCTTAGAAAAAATCGAGGCAGGGGCATAACGTATGTTTTCAAAGATCAATGCATTCCTCGCCTTCCATAATTTCCAAAGAATCCAGGGGAAAAGTAAAGTCGAGGACGACGGACCAGACTGCTTCTTGTACCCTGCGATCAAATAGTGCATATTAAGGAAAACAGAGGGAGAGGTATGTCCGATAAGGCCCATGTATCTAGAGCAGTCTCACAGTTGAAGAGTAGATGACAAATGGTTTCAGGGGAGGAAACTGAGCATGATGGGCAAGAAATATCAACACCAATGCCACGGCTCCTTAGCCTCTCTTTTACCGGAAGAGATCCTGCTACAAGCTTCCACAGAAAATGCCTTATTTTAGGCGACGTCTTTGTTTTCCACAGGTCTCTCCATAGCTTTTGTTCAATCGGTGGGATTCTTTGAGGATACGGGGTTTGCGTATGTAGCCAGTTTTCCAGAAACTTGTAGCCACTTTTGGACGAATACTCACCGTGTTTATCACCACTCCATATTAGTTTATCTTCCTGGTACAATCTCGGTTTCAAATTCATAATGATTGCCGCATCCCCAGCCGTGAAAGTTTGCTCTATCAGTTGCACATTCCATAGCCATGTTTGCTCTACGATCAAATCAGCCACGTTTTGAGAAAGATCAATCACTGCGTTTTCATTATAATGTGGAGAGAGTGGGATGTCGTCCAAAATCCAATGATCAGTCCAAATTTTTGTCTTTTCACCGTTGCCAATTTCCCATAACAAACCGTTAGACAGCAACTCCCGACCATGAATGATGCTTCTCCACGCATAAGAAGGTCTTTTACCGATGCTACATTGTAAGAAAGAGGAGTTCTTGTAATAACGATTTTTCAGTATTCTCGCCAGTAAGGATTCAGGTTGAGTCCAGATACGCCAGGCGTGTTTCCCGAGTAAAGCTTGGTTGAAATTGGCTATATCGTGGAAACCGAGACCTCCTTGGTCTTTAGGTTTACAAAGCTTCTTCCAAGCCACCCATGGAATCTTTTTCCTTGAGTCCTTACTGCTCCACCAAAACCCAATCATTGCACTGGTTAAGTTCTCACAAACTCCTTTAGGAAGCTTAAAACACGACATAGCGAAGACCGGAAGTGCTAAACCCACAGATTTTAGCAGAATTTCTTTGCCACCTTGAGAGAGAGACTTGGCATACCAACCCTTCATTCTACCAGTTAGTTTCTCTTTTAAAAAACCCAAAAGCTTTTTCTTAGAGCCACTAAAAAATTCTGGGAGACCAAGATAAGTTCCTTCTCCACCTTCAGTGATTATACCTAGTGTCCGTTTCACCTCAATTTTGATGTCTTCAGGGACTTTAGAGCCAAAAAATAATTGAGGATTTGAGCTTATTTATTTCTTGACCAGAGGCATCACCATAGAGCTTCAAACATTTACAGATTTCAGTGGCCTCAGATACCGACGCCTTGCACATCAATAAACTATCGTCTGCAAATAACAAGTGATGGACCGAAGGACCCGAGCTGCTGAGTTTAATCCCATTGATCCGACCAGAAGCTTCTGCAGTATTCAAAGTATTCACCAAAGCTTCTGCACAAAGGATAAATAGAAAGGGAAAGAGAGGGTCTCCTTGACGTATGCCCCTTTCCGGTTTGATGAACCCATGAGCAGAACCATTAAGTAGGACCGAGTAGGAAATAGTACTTACGCAGCCCATGATCCACCTAATCCACACGTGGTCAAAGCCCAATTTCTCTAGTAGAGTTTCCAAGAAATTCCACTCAACTCGATCATAAGCTTTGGACATGTCAGTCTTGATCGCCATATAATCATTTGAGACCAAATCATTGGTCCTAAGACCGTGGACCATCTCATGGGCAATGATAATATTATCCGAGATGAGACGGCCAGAGACGAAAGTGCCTTGGGTGTCCGAGATAATTTCAGAAAGAAACCGTTTCAATCTATCACAAAGGATCTTAGAGACTATCTTGTACTGAACTGAACACAAACTAATGGGTCTCATGTCTTTCATACAAGTAGGCTTTGCGATTTTAGGTAGCAGACAGAGTTGGGTGTGGTTCCAGCCATCCAGAAGCACTGATGAATCAAAAAACCTGCGGATTTCCGATGTTAGAGCCTGACCCACAACCGACCAGTGCTTCTGATAGAAGTAGCCAGTAAAGCCATCTTCACCCGGCGCACTGTTTCCTTTAACTGTAAATGCAGCCTGTTTTATTTCCTTATCTGTAACTCTGGCCATAAGGACATTATTCATCTCAGGAGATACTCGAGGAGAACAGTCTTGAAACAAAGATTCCAAATCTGTGGGGTTTGTACTCATAAAAATATCCCTGAAATATTCAACGCAATATGTCCTTTAGCTCCCTCTGAGAAATTTTCTTGACCCTGGTTGTCTAAGAGCATCAACACTCTGTTTTGAAGTTTCCTGCCCTTGGTACAGTTGAAGAAATATTTTGTATTCATGTCACCTACTTTAAGCCATTGTTGTCTGCTTTTTTGACGCCAAAATAACTCCTCTTCTAGAAAGGCCAGTACAAGATCACGCTTGAGGTTCTGCATGTAAGTACGATCAAGAGAGACTTTAGCTAGTTCTTTCTCTAGCTCACTTTGTAGACGTGTAATCCTTCCCTTTGAGTTCAGATCAGCACCACGTTTCCATTTGGAGATCTCCTTACGACATCTAACAATTCTGTCCATTACACTTAAACTTTCTGACCCAGCACCCGACCAGCCTTGTTTAATTATTTCTGCAAACCCAGGTTTCTTGATCATTCTTTTATCAAAGTAAAAACGACCTTTCCTTTCAGCTTCGCCCTCAAACGCAAAAGATATCCGAGTAGGACGGTGGTCCGAAGCCCACATCTCTAAATATTCCATACTGGCTCTAGGAAAAAGATTGAACCAGCCATCATTACCGAAGCTGCGATCTAAACGACATTGAATCCACACACTGTCGCGCCAGCCAGCCCAAGAGAAATGGTTGCCATAACTCCTAAGCTCTCTGATTTTGCAGTTATGGACCATGTTTCTAAATCCCCAAAAAGTAGATTCTTCTCGGGAAGAGCCTCCTAGCTTTTCATCTTGTGATAACAATTCATTAAAATCACCAGAGAGTATCCATGCCTCATCCCTGTTTAGACCAATGTTCGACAAGCGGTTCCACACTCTTTCTCGACAAGCTCTAACCGGGTCTCCATAGACACAAGTAAGAAAGAAAGAAAGGTTTCCCAAAGACACTTTTAGATCAATGATCCTTTTGTCTCTAGACAACACATCAACAGAATAAGTGAATAACAACTCTTCCACATCACCGCCAAACCACCACTAAGGCCAATTGGTTCAACAGTAATCATTTCATCGTAACATAAACTTGCTTTCAATTTATTCATAAAACAGAATTTTTGCTTAGTCTCCATGAGAAACAAAAAATCAGGAAAATACCTTCGACACATTCTCCGTAAGTAACGAACTGTCTCGGGGTTTCCCAACCCTTGACAGTTCCAGCTCAAGATACTCATTGGGGAGGCAGCGGCTTCAATACGGAAGCCACCGGAAAAGTGTTATCAGAGTTGTTTGATTTCTTTGCTGCATCATTGATTGCATTCTCTGCATTGCGCTTTGTGCTCCCTTCAGGCTGAGCTTCCTTAGCAGGACTGGGATCATAGGCTTCACGTATTGCAGAGAGATTGCGAAGCCTACGCTGCCAGGCCGGAGGACGTCCTCTACGTTTCTTTTGAGTAGTAGAAGAACCGGATATGTTATTCTTGTCAGATAAACCAACATGAAAAACTGTAGAACTTCTGGTACTCAAAGGTGAGGAGGAGCTGTGATCAGAATAAACATCTTCATTGTCTTTTCCATTACGCTTCAGAGGGGCAGAGGCTGTCTCCATGGGAAGCTTGCTCTTTATCGAAACCAGACCAGACCGGTTTTCATCATAACCATATACCAACCCTTTCTCTTTGTGTAGGTCAGTAGAGAACTGTGGGACATGGTTAACACCAGCTGCTTTATCCTCTTCAATGGACTGGTAAATCCTTTGTATATGAACCATTCTCTCCGATTCATCAGCATGTGAGATATACTGCAAGGCCATCTTACGTTTTTCACCAGTAAGTTTGGGGAACAATTTTGGGAAACCCGGAGGCCCATCTAACAGGGGATTCTGTTTTTCAATGACAGCCTTCCTAGCTTGCTTCATCGGAGCAGACAGCTCCTTGTAGCGAGAGGAACGAGCAAGAGGTAAAGGGTCTTGCTTCTTTAGCAATGGATAGTGGGATTTCTCATGAGTAAGCCGGTGACAGTGAAAACACTTCTTCCGTAGCTTTTCAAACTCATATGAAATGATGACAGAGTCACCAGTTGGAAGATTCAGTTTCTTCTATTCAAGAGCAGGTTTTGCGACATCAAATATCACTTTTGCTCTGATAAAATCAGTTTTCTGCGACACCTTTGGATCATATGCCACTTCAATGATTTTTCCAGCAGCCTTAGCTAGAGTGTTCATGGTTTCCATAGTGTAATAATTACGCGGAATATTTCTGATACGAACCCAAACCTCGAACATCGTTAGGAAATCATCAGGAGGGGATTCAGACCAGCGTTCCAGAAGCATGGTCCAGTGGTTGAAAGAGACCGGACGTTTATCGAGAACAGTCTGAAGATCTTCTTCGCGTTGGAAAATGAACTGAAACTTGTCCCGAGATAGAGCAATACCGTGGACTCTGTTATACACCTTCCAGTGGCGAGGCATATCTACAATCATTCGAGACATGGACTGAGCTTCAGGATTCAAGAGCCTTCCCAAGAGACTGCAAGAGTTTTCTTCGAACACACGAAACCTAGGATCGTCCGGGAGTGTGATCGGTTCGTCATCAATAACCTGCATTGATTCCAGAGTGTTTTGCAGAGCTTCAGCCAAGGTAATTGCCGGAGAAGAGAATACAGCAAGCCAGAACCGTCGGAGGAAACGTTTTTTTGGAAGAGGATCGATTAGAGGATGATTGAGACTGTCCAAAAATAGAGCCAATACACCAGCGAAACTCGTGCGACTTCCCATTTTTTGCTTCAAACCCATTGATTATCACGAAAGGAAAAGGTAAGTGTAATATTTGGAGGGAAGAAAGGAAAGAAGAATCAATCAAAAGTTGTCAAAAATTTTAAACTGTAGCAATGAATGCCGGTTGAAAGAAGCTCTACTCAACAAGAGAGAGGAAGGAAATAAGAAACGGAAACCCTCTAATACCACCTATGTAGGTGTTTATGCCAACTTCTTTGCTTTTTTGGTAGAACCCATGTACGATCGAAATATAGCTACATTTAGTGCGGATTTTAATAAATCTGTAACAAGTATCATAAATCTGTAACAATAATTTCCAGATTTATTTAAAACTAATAAAATAAATCTGGAAATTTTTAAAAATCGGCAACATGTTATTATGAGTCAGTGCCACATCAGCAAAAAACCCAAAATTTGCAACATTAGAACACAAATATGTGACTGTTTAAAAATCTGTAACACTACGATGCTAGTATAGTAATTTTCAGAAACATTCTAACATGTGATAGATTTTGAACAAATTTCAACAAAGTAGATTAATCCACGACAAACGACAATAACTCAGTGCAGACTTACTCAAAAATCTGCCATTTCAATAAAGCTGTAACAAAGATTATCATAAAATCTGTGCGGATTTATTAAGAGGGGAATGTGGTATTTTTATAAATAAGATACGTTTTTGTTGATGCAAAAAATTAATAATAATGGTATTCTTGTAATTGTTTTTTTCTTTCTAACAAAGACTAGTAGGGTCATTTTAGACCAAAATTTCGGCCACAAAAGACTAACTCATACGTTTTACCGTAATTAACCTATTTTTAGTGACACCACAGCTTTTTCCTAATAATAATTCAGAAATAGATGGAACTCAATTCATTATATGGTATGTGAAAATAGTTATCTATATGATCATGCTTATGTTGGGAATGTCCTGAAATCTATTGTACTTGCTCCAAGTGAAAGTCGTATTGTCGAGATGAGACAATCATATGACACTAGGTAGTCATAATGCTTTGCTAGAAGCCACTTATGATCAATGAGTTTAGAACTCATTGCTAGTGTTATATGATCCTACAGGGTCACACACCTAAGCAAACTGGACGTTAAAGACGAGGTTGATCATTAATGTAATGATCTGGTGAATGCATATTTGATATGCATTCGATATCAATGTTCTGGGACAGCATCGATCGTTGCAGAGATTGCATCGATCGATGCACTCGCGGATTAATCAGATTAATTCGGTTTAATCGTTGGTTAATTCCGTTATGGTTTAAGTCAACATATATAAGATATATGGTCGACCTAAACTGATTTCTAACCCAATAGACAGCCACCAGAACTTGAGTAGAAACCTCTGAAGAGATTGGATCTCTATAGGCACTAGCATCCCTCCTGTTCAGTTTGTGTGCGTGTGAATACCAGTAGAGGCGCAACATTTGAGGCGCTCTAGATCTCGATTATATGCAAATCTTCCGCTGCTAATCACCAGGTAATTCTGAGATCCCAATGATTCAATTACATGAACCTTAGATCCTAGGCTTGGAATTCAAACCAGAATTGCCTAATTGGATTAGGATCTGCTAGAAATTCCTTTTAGTGGTATCAGAGCTTTAGGGTTCCATTGAATCTGTAGCATGTTGATTAGATTGGTTGAATCTGGATCTCTGTATGATTGATACAAGCATGCTAAAACTCGTTTTGATCAAAGTAACCTAGTTTAGGTTTTTGTTCGAAAAACGTTTTAGGGTTTTTCGCATGGTGTCGATCGATGCCAATCCGGCATCGATCGACACAGGGCGAAAACCCGAATAAAACTTAGGTTTCGCCTAGTGTCGATCGACACAAGCGTTGTGTCGGTCGACACATACCTCGCTTGATTGATGAATCGGTTCAATTGGATTGGACCGGTTATCGAGCCTGGTTAATGATGGTTAAACGCTAAGAATGGTTTATTGCGATTGGGTTGGTATCGACCGATGCTAATGTAGCATCGATCGACACTAACCGGTACTCAAAACCGGATCAATTGGATTGATCGGTTATCGCAGATTGGTTTTGGTTAATCTACATCGATCGACACTAAAGTAGTGTCGGTCGACACCAGATTCTATGGTTTAGGTTATGGAACCTGAAAACACAGAACCAAACCAAGACAAATCATTTAATTAGAAGAATTAAAACATAATAAAACTGAACGTTTTAAATGGTTCCGTTCCTCAACCAAATATCAAGTGATACTTGATGTCTTTCCAATCTTGTCAACTGTCAAGACCCATTTAATTGTGCGATAGACTTGCAGTGCAAGATGTCCACAATTTCATGAGTAAGACAGAGGTAATCGTGTTGATGGATTTGCAGTGCAAGACATCAACAATTACATGACTGAAGAGATTGGTTTACTTGACTGGGCCATCAAAATCGTTTTGGGCTCAGAGACATCAGGTGGATTGGGCATGAGATGTCGATCCACAACCAAGAGTTATATTGGATATAACTAGCAAAGTTGTTGCTTACCTAGATAGCTAAATTTGGGTGATAGCCAGTGGCTCACTCAAGTTTAGTGAAGTATGGGTCTTGGATCATTATATTCATCTGAGGAAACATTGTTTGAATATAATGCGAGTTGTCTTAATAGTTAAGACTTCTCATTTCTTGAACATCATAACTAAACCTCCCTTGTTTTTCCAGCTATGTCTAGCACAAACCATCGTAACAATTTCTCCCTGCGATCCGTCCTTGAGAAGGACAAGTTAAATGGATCCAACTTTCTTGAATGGTATCGGAACTTGAGAATTGTTCTCAAACATGAGAAAAAGGACTATGTCCTTGAGAAAGTTCTCCCCAAGAAGTACCGAGCCAATGCCTGGCAGTCAGATAAGGATGCTTGGGATAAGCATTCTAATGATGCGGTGGATGTGAGTTGTCTCATGTTGGCTACCATGAACTCGGAATTGCAGAAGCAATATGAGTACGTGGAGTCGCCAAAAGAGATGATCATTGGCCTGAAAAGTATGTTTCAGGAGCAGGCACGAACTCAGAGATACCAGACGGTTAGGTCTCTGATTGAGTGCAAGCTACCAATGGGCGAACCAGTCAGTCCTCACGTCATCAAGATGATGGGTTATATTGATAACCTGGGGAAACTGGACTGTCCCATTAGCCAAGAGTTGGCTACTGACATCATTCTTCAGTCACTGCCGTCAAGCTATGATCAATTTGTTATGAACTATAACATGAACAACTTGACGAAGACGTTGACTGAATTGCATGGGATGCTTAAGACTGCTGAACCTAACATCAAGAAGGACACCCCAAATGTCCTTATGGTAAGGGTAAAAAGTTTAAGAAACTTGGTAAGAACAAAGGTGATGGCAAGACGAGCTCGATTGTGAATCCAAGCGAGTCTGGCCAAGCTCCTAAGGTTAAAACCAGTCCTTCTAAAGATGTTAAGTGCCGTTATTGTAATGGTTATGGGCATTTGAAAAGAAACTGCAATAAATTCTTGGAAGACTATGAGAAGCTGAAGAAGACGTACGAGACTTCTTCTTCATGTATTATGTTATAGAAGTAAATGTTACTTCTTATAATCCTACTTGTTGGGTATTGGATACCAGCTGTGGTACTCATATTTTGTGAAAATGTGCAGGGCCTAAGCAAAAGTAGGACTATGGAGAAAGGACAAGTGGACCTATGAGTGTGAATGGAGCAAGAGTTGCTGCATTAACCGTAGGAGTATTTCATTTGTTTTTTCCTTTTATGGCATGTTTTGAACTTAAAACTGCTACTATGTAACTGCTATGAGCAGACAGATTATTTCTAATCCTTGTTTGGATATGGAAGGATATCAGTTTTCAAGTTAAGAATAAGTGTTATTCATTTGATTACAGTGATATATTTTATAGTAGCAATCCATTAGAGAATGGACTTTATGTTCTAAACCAGAATGTGCCTAACTATAACATTAATACCAAGAGATTCAAGTCAAATGGTACGAGTCAAACTTCTCTCTGGCATTGTCGTTTTGGGCTACATAAATGAGAAATAGATTCAGAAGCTCCATAGTGATGGGCTTTTGGGCTCATCTGATTGAGAATCATAATGAGTAAAGTGGATCTTGTTTATTAAGTAAAACGACAAAGGCTCCTTTCAACAGAGGTAGTGTCGATCGACACAAACGGTGCGTCGGTCGATACAGGTTGCGAACGATCAAAATGAAAGGGCCAGAAGCTTATTGGGCTTTATACATACGGATATATATGGACCGATGAGCACTAGTGCTAGAGGAAAATTTCAGTACTTCATTACCTTTACTGATATTTTCAGAAGGTACGGTTATGCCTTATTTATAAGGCATAAGTCAGAATCTTTGAAAAGTTCAAAGAGTTCCAAAATGAAGTACAGAATCAATTTGGCAAAGGTATTAAACCTCTACGATGAGATCATGGAGGTGAATACTTAAATCAAGAATTTAGTGATCATCTGATAGATTGTGAAAGTGTTTCACAATTCACTCCTCCTGTATCAGACTTTATTAGATATGGTTCGATCAATGATGAGTCACTTAGATCTTCTATTATCCTTCTAAGAATACGCTCTAGAAATGTCTGAGTTTACTTTAAATAGAGTTCCATCACCATCAGTTACAGAGATACCACATGAGATGTGGAATGTAAATGTTTCTGATTTATCCATCATGGAGATTTGGAGTTGCGAGACTTATATAAAACGTTTAATCTCTGATAAGCTCACACCCAAATCTGATAAGTGCTACTTCATTGGTTGTCCTAACAAAACCAAGGCATGTTACTTTTACAACCAGTTCGAGAACAAATTGTTTGTTGCTCGGAACTATGTTTTCTTAAGAAAGACTTTCTTTCCAAGAAGAACAGTGGGAGTAAAAGTACAACTCGAAGAAATTCGAAAATCACAGGAGACTGCTCAACCTGATGAGGAAGAGCAGCAGTTGGATCTAAAAAGAGTTGTAGAACCTGCACCTGTGGTGCCTAGAGTTTATAAAGGATCTGGTGAATGTATATTCGATATACATTTAAATGGCGAGTTTCTGAAGAAGTGTCGATCGACACAAAAGTTGCATCGATCGACACAGATCGCGAACCAAATATTGATTTTGGTTTATGACTTAATTAACTACGGTTTAAATCTTGGTTAATTAGGTCGTGGTAAAAGTATACATATGAGATATGTGTGCGCGACTTTTACAGAAAACCGAAGCTCGCAGATCCGAAAGGATCCGTCACGAACCCGAGAAATATGAATTTCTCGTAACTAATTGCCGTGATCTACTGATCATTGAAAGTGACGGGCAAGCGAATTTTGAAGAAGCAATGATGGGCCTTGACTCCGAAAATGGCTGAAAGCCGCTGAATCCGAAATGGGATCCATGTCACAGAACCAAGTATGACTTGGGTTGATTTACCCGATGGTGTAGAAACCATTGTGAGTAAATGGATTTTCAAGAAGAAAAGTTGACATGGTTAGTAGTATTCAAATGTACAAAGCTAGGTTGGTGGAAAAGGTTTCAAGTAAATTCATGGTATTGACTGTGAAGAAACCTAATCCCATACACCATGCTTATGTCCATCCGGATTCTCTTAGCAACCGCCACTCATAATAGTTATGAGATCTGGCAGATGGATGTGGAAACAGTTTTCCTTAATGGAATTCTGAAAAAGGATGTGTACCTGACACAACCTGAAGTTTTCATTGATCCTAATGAAGCTAGGAAGATATGCAAGCTTCATCGGTCCATTTATGGACTGAAGCAAGCATCTCGGAGTTGGAATCTTCGTTTTGATGAAGCAGTCAAAAGGTTTGACTTCGTCAAGAACGAAGAGGAACCGAATGTTTACAAGATGACTAGTGGGAGCGCAGTTGCATTTCTGGTATTGTATGTTGATAACATACCACTTCTCGGAAATGAAGTTCCATTGTTTCAGTCTGTTAAGACTTGATTCAAAAGTTGTTTTTCGATAAAATTATGGGAGAAACCGTATACATTCTTGGAATAAGAATATATAGAGATAGATTGTATAAACATAATTGGATTGTGTCAAGATACTTATAGTGATAAGGCCTTGCACATGTCCAATATGCAGGATGTTGGAAGTTTCGGTTGATCCTGATTCAATTCTCATATTGATATCAACCTAAACATGCATTAGATCTAGGTGTTCTCATTTAGAAACATATGATCTCACCTTTTTGCCTGTTTGTTTGCAGCGGAATTGATGAACAGGTCAATGATCAGGGAGATACACCGAGAGATGGATCCTCCAAAGGCTCACACACGCAATCACCGGAAACTGGCTGCTAGACCACAAGGAGGCTGGCGCAGAGAGAGGAGAGAGGCGCGGCTAGGGTTGGGTTAAGGGAGAAGAGAATTGGCTTTTAGTCATTTAAAAGCCTTCTCTTTCCCTTTTGGGCTTTTGGGCCCAATCTGATTAAATTCCATTTAATCAGACCCATTAGTCTTTCTCTCTTAGTACGACAAATGCCTAGCACTTTTGTCGTACTTCTGCTAAGCCGTTCCAACATTATTTCCTGCTAGCTTAAGCGTGTGACCCATATGGGATCATACAATAAAGGCAATAAGTCCAAGACTTATAGATCATGAGCGGACTCTAGCAAGCCATCATGACCCCCAGCATTGTATGACTTATGTCTGATCACTGACATACTCTTACGTTATAGAGACAGTACAGAGATTGCTGGACACAATTCCAACAATCTCCCACTTGAACTGGAATCTCTGTATTCATAATCCCTTTCGTCTCAATACCTCGATTAGTCATAAGGCAAGATTAGTGTCATCCTTATAAAGCCTAATCTTATTCATCGGACTCTGATTTGATACTGACAATCCAAACGACTCGGGAAAGTCCGTTTGAGCATGGCCATGCGTTTTCCAGTATTCAAATCTCCGATTGGCCTAGAGATATTCACTCCATTTATATTGGAGGGACAAATCCCATCTTGTTCCATCACTGTAAACTACTCATTTCATGATGTACCCAAACAAGGTCCTTATAGCTATCGCAGAGCGATAGCGTTAGACAATGATCAAAGTGCATCAGTCCATATGCAGTCACATGCATGCGAACTCAGGTCTAAGGACTATACTCTATAGTCGTAGTAAGAATCTCTTATGACACAGATATAAATATCCTGAAGAGTTCTTATTAGCGGGTCTTGTCCGGTCGTATGTTCCCAACATACACCTATGTACTGACTTTGATGCCGAGCATCTATGACACACTGAGACTTTGTCATAAGTCACGTACCAATCCAATCTTACACGGTTGTTGGTGTTCCAATTTCAACAACCTTCGACTAGGGACAGGATGATATAAAACATTTATCAAATATAGGATCTCATGATCAAGCTAAATGACTTCGATGACTCAAGATCAAATCATTTACTTCGATGACCTATAAAATGGTTCATATCATTTTGGAACGATTATTTCATCACAGTTAAAATAATCTTGAAATAATAATTTCATTAAAACATAGAATAATGTTTTACAAGAACATATCAAATAACTAAAATAAAGCTCACAAAACTCCCACTCAAATTTAGATTACATTTCAATGTTTCTAATGCCTACAGCTTCAGTCAGGAACTCAAGCTTAGGCCTTGGGAGTGGCTTTGTCAACGGATCAGCGACGTTATCATCTGTCGGAACTCGGCTGATCTTGACTTCCTTTCTATTAATGATGTCACGTATCAAGTGATATCTTCTTTGAACATGCTTGGATTTCTGGTGTGATCTTGGTTCCTTTGCCTGAGCTATAGCACCATTGTTGTCACAAAACAGTGCCAGAGGCTCAGCCGCATCTGGTATCACACCTAGTTCCATAATGAACTTTCGTATCCAAACAGCTTCCTTCGCTGCTTCCGAGGCGGCGATATATTCAGCTTCTGTAGTGGAATCAGCAACGGTGTCCTGCTTGGAGCTTCTCCAACTTACTGCACCGCCATTCAGACAAAAGACATAACCGGACTGTGACCGGAAATCATCTGTGTCTGTCTGGAAACTTGCGTCCGTGAATCCACTGACTTTAAGCACATCACTTCCACCGTACACTAAGAACTTATCCTTAGTATGTCTTAGATACTTCAAGATGTTCTTTACGGCAATCCAATGGTTTTCACCTGGATTTGACTGGTATCTACTCGTCATGCTCAATGCGTAAGCAACATCAGGACGAGTACAGATCATGGCATACATGACAGATCCTATTGCAGATGCATAAGGAATATTCTTCATGCGCTCAAGCTCAGCAGACGACGTAGGGCTCTGCTTCTTGCTTAGCGTTGTGCCATGTACCATTGGCGTGAAGCCCTTCTTGGAATCTTTCATGCTGAATCTTTGTAGGACTTTGTCAATGTATGAGTCTTGACACAAGCCTATCAGCCTCTTAGGTCTATCCCGATAGATCCTAATTCCAAGAACGTATGCGGCTTCACCCATGTCTTTCATGGAAAAACAACTTCCAAGCCAGTCTTTTACAGACTTCAGCATTGGAATGTCGTTTCCGAGAAGCAGTATGTCATCAACATACAGAATAAGAAAAACGATTTTGCTCCCACTAGTTTTCTTATACACGCATTGTTCTTCTTCGTTTCTGATAAAGTCAAATTGCTTGATCGCTTCATCGAAACGAAGATTCCAGCTCCTCGATGCTTGCTTCAATCCATAAATGGATTTATGAAGTTTGCATACTTTCCCAGCATTCTTTGGATCTATGTAACCGTCAGGTTGCGTCATATACACATCCTCTTCCAGAATACCATTCAGGAAGGCGGTTTTCACGTCCATCTGCCAAATTTCATAATCATGAAAAGCTGCAGTTGCTAGTAGAATCCGAATAGATTTCATCATAGCCACTGGTGAATAGGTTTCATCGTAGTCCACACCGTGAACTTGTCTGAAACCTTTTGCCACCAACCTGGCTTTATAAATCTGGACATTTCCATCCACGTCAATCTTCTTCTTGAAGATCCATTTGCACTCGATGGCTTTTACACCAACGGGTAAGTCAACCAACGAAAATACTTGGTTGACCGACATGGAGTCCATTTCGGAATCAGTGGCCTTGCGCCACTTAGAGGAATCTGGGCCCATCATGGCTTGATTGAAGTTCGATGGTTCATCACCATCAATGATCAAAAGATCATGACAGTCAGTCACGAGGAATCCCTGATATCTCTCGGGCTCGTGACGGATCCTCCCGGATCTTCGAACTTCAGGTACTACAGGTTCAGGCTCTACAATTTCTTGTAGATCCTCCTGCTGCTCTTCCTCATTAGGTTGAGCAGTATCCTGTTCATCTTGAATTTCTTCAAGCAGTACCTTACTCCCACTGTCTTTCTTAGAGAGAAACTCTCTCTCAAGAAAGTTACAATCCCGGGCAACAAAGATCTTGTTCTCGGAACGTAGATAGAAGTAATAAGCCTTGGTTTCCCGTGGATAACCAATGAAGTAACATTTGTCAGATTTTGGTGTAAGCTTGTCTGAGATTAATCTCTTGACATAGGCTTCACAACCCCAAATTCTGAGATAAGACAGCACTAGAGCTTCTCCAGTCCATAATTCATATGGTGTCTTTGCTACTGCCTTTGATGGCGCTCTGTTTAGTGTGAACACTGCTGTTAGCAGAGCATATCCCCAAAGGGATATTGGAAGGTCTGTGTGACTCATCATAGATCGAACCATATCCAATAAGGTCCGATTTCTCCTCTCAGACACACCATTCCATTGAGGTGTTCCAGGAGGAGTGAGTTGGGATACAATCCCACACTCTCTCAGATGATCACTGAATTCTTGGCTTAAGTATTCTCCTCCTCGGTCGGACCGAAGAGCCTTAATGCTTTTGCCAAGTTGGTTCTGTACTTCATTTTGGAATTCTCTGAACTTCTCAAAAGATTCAGACTTATGTTTCATCAAGTAAACATATCCATACCTACTGAAATCATCAGTGAAGGTAATGAAGTACTGATAGTTTCCTCTTGCATTAGTGGACATTGGGCCACACACATCAGTGTGTATCAGGCCCAATAAGTCACTGGCCCTCTCGTTAGGTTTATTAAAGGGGGCCCGTGTCATTTTGCCCATCATGCAGGATTCGCATTTCTCACATGACTCAAAGTCAAATGAGCCAAGAAGTCCATTCGAATGGAGCCTCTTGATGCGTTTCTCGCTGATGTGCCCTAAACGACAATGCCATAGAAACGTTCGGTTTTCCTCATTAGGTTTAAACCGTTTTGTATTGATGTTATAAATTGGCGCGGATTGATCGAGTATGTAAAGCCCATTCGTAAGAGGGGCCGAACCATAGAACAAATTGTTGCGATTGAAGGAACATAATTTATTCTTAACTGAAAAATCATAACCTTCCAAATCCAACAAAGAAATTGAAATAATATTTCTGCTTATAGCAGGTACAAAATAACAATTATTAAGTTCTAAAATCAATCCCGAAGGTAAAGACAACAAGTAAGTTCCTACAGCTAGTGCTGAAACTTTCGCTCCATTCCCAACTCGTAGTTCCACTTGTCCTTGCTTCAGCCTTCTACTGTTGCTGAGTGCCTGCATATTAGTACAAATATGAGCCCCACAACCAGTATCCATGACCCATGAGGTATTATCAGAAGTAGTTGTATTAACTTCTATAACAAAAATACCTGATGAAGAAGTCTCGAAAGTCTTCTTCTTTAATTCCTTTAGACCTTCCTGGAATTTCTTGCAATCTCTTCTCCAATGCCCCAGTTCTTTGCAGAACCTGCACATGTCAGTAGGCCCAGCCTTGGACTTGGGCTTGGGCTTTGGCGTGTCTGAGTCCACGACTTGGACACCCTTGGCCTTTCCCTTATCCTTAGCAGAAGACTTCTTAAACCCCTTGCCCTTTTGTACCATAAGTACATTGGGGTCCTTGGCGGTTTTCTTCAAGTTGGGCTCTGCAGTCTTGAGCATTCCGTGAAGCTCAGGTAGTGTCTTACTCAAGCCATGCATGTTAAAGTTCAGAATGAACTGATCATAGCTTGCAGGTAAAGACTGCAGAATGATGTCGCAGGCAAGTTCCTGGCTGATTGGGCAGTCGAGTTTGTGAAGATGATCGAGATAACCCATCATCTTCAACACATGAGGACTCACTGCCGCATTCGCAGCCAACTTACAGTCCAAGAGGTTCTTAACTGTCTGGAACCTCTCGGTCCTAGCCTGCTCCTGAAAAAGCGATTTCAGGCTTGCCATGATCTCGATTGGAGACAATACACTTTCGAACTGCTTTTGCAGCTCTGGAGTCATTGTCACCAACATCAGGCAATAAACATCATTTTCATCTGACGAATGCTTTTCCCAAGCATTGTGCAGAGTCCTGGCAGCATTGGCAAGAGGCCTCTCGGGGAGGGGATCTCGAAGGACATAATCCTTCTTCTCCTGCTTGAGGACCAGCCTCAAGTTCCTTGACCATGTCAGGAAGTTCGTTCCAGTCAGCTTCTCCTTCTCGAGAACAGACCGGATCGAGAACGTGTTTTGTGTGCTTGTAGTAGTCATATCTGAAATATATAAATAAAAAGGTTATTAGTTATATGTTCAAAATGATTAATCTCGTATTAAAGTATAATATGATTAATCATGCATTATATTCAATAACCTAAGTTACCCTCAATAGAATATAATGATTCCAAGATCCACATATAACTAAGATCAAAGTGGGCCACTGGCCGTCACCCAACCTTAGCTTATATCGGTAAGCCCTATTTCGGCTAATTATATCCGTGATATAACTCTTGGTTGTGAATCTGGGCCCGAGGCCCAATCCACCCTGATGTCTCAAGGCCCGGGACTCCCGATGGCCTAGTCAAGAAAACCGGACTATACAGTCATGTAATCATTAATGTCTGGGACTCCCAATGACATTTATGAATCACAAACCGTCTTACCCACGCAAAAGCAGACATCCTCACACTGTAAGGCCATGAATGCAATTGAATGGGCTTTGACAGCTGACATAGCCTGGACAAGACATCCAACGCTTGATATTGTTTGAGGTCCGTAGGTTTATTAAAATCATTCCCAAAATAGAAGATTACTATTTCGGGAAACTTACTATTTTTAGAAACTTTCTAAAATTGAAACTTTCTAAAACCGGAAACTTTCTAACTTTAGAAACTTCTTTAAAATCCAAAACCCGCAAATTCAGAAAATTCTATTTTAAGAAACTTTCTAATTTCAAAATTTCGGAAACTTTAATTTTAAAACGACTTTATAATTTTATAAAATAGTTTTTAAATTAATCTGAAGAAAGACTCAATTAACTGGCCCAATTGTTTTAACTTCTTGGCCCGAGGCCCAAGAATTGGTCCATGTCCAAGACATGACCCAATTGTCCAATTAATTGACATAACCGGTCTGGTTCATTAAAACTGGTCTAACCAAGTTTTAATTACTACGATGACCACAATTGTCAACCGGTTATTTACTAAAACGGAATCTCTCAATTTATTTGGTCCAACCAAATCAAATTAGAAATTCCTGGTTTAGGCACTAAATCCAATATTTCTTTCGACATTGGATTTCTAATCCTGGTTTAACCAGACTTAATAAACTTATTAATCTGTTTATTAAACCAGAACGAAGATTTTAATCAAGTTTTAAACCGAACCAGCTAACCGAAATCGAACCGGCCCATTAGACCCAAAACCCTAACCGGCCAGCCGTAAGCCTCACGCAAAACATGACAGCCGCAAGCCAGCCGCGTTTCATCGGGTCGGTCCGGTGCGTTCGCTCGGCAGCTCGGGTCGGGATGGACGGGACGAGGCGGACGAGATCACGGACGATCGCCAAACGATCGTGGTCGATCTCTCTCGCTCGCCAAGCATCGATCGGGACGATCGGACGAGATGCGATCGGGACGTTCGATCGGCCCATCTCTCGCGATCGTTCGCGATCCGATCCCGCCATCGGCCGTGATCAACAACCGGCCTAGCCGATCATCTTTTAACCCGGCCTATCGCAAGCTTGAGTCATATAGCTCAGTTTGCGATCTGATTTAGTTTGTTCAGGATTTAATTCAGTTTCTTATGTGTTTTTCTTATCAGTAATGGATTCAAAACACATCTAAACAGAATAAACAACCTAAACAATGAATCTAAAACAAGAAACCTAAGAACCAATGGCTCTGATACCACTGTTGGAAGTTTCGGTTGATCCTGATTCAATTCTCATATTGATATCAACCTAAACATGCATTAGATCTAGGTGTTCTCATTTAGAAACATATGATCTCACCTTTTTGCCTGTTTGTTTGCAGCGGAATTGATGAACAGGTCAATGATCAGGGAGATACACCGAGAGATGGATCCTCCAAAGGCTCACACACGCAATCACCGGAAACTGGCTGCTAGACCACAAGGAGGCTGGCGCAGAGAGAGGAGAGAGGCGCGGCTAGGGTTGGGTTAAGGGAGAAGAGAATTGGCTTTTAGTCATTTAAAAGCCTTCTCTTTCCCTTTTGGGCTTTTGGGCCCAATCTGATTAAATTCCATTTAATCAGACCCATTAGTCTTTCTCTCTTAGTACGACAAATGCCTAGCACTTTTGTCGTACTTCTGCTAAGCCGTTCCAACATTATTTCCTGCTAGCTTAAGCGTGTGACCCATATGGGATCATACAATAAAGGCAATAAGTCCAAGACTTATAGATCATGAGCGGACTCTAGCAAGCCATCATGACCCCCAGCATTGTATGACTTATGTCTGATCACTGACATACTCTTACGTTATAGAGACAGTACAGAGATTGCTGGACACAATTCCAACACAGGATTCCAAGAAGGGCTTCGTGCAAATGACTCTTGGTATTACTCTTAGCAAGACGCAGTGTCTTTCGACACACGCTGAGCAAGGGCGAATGAGGGTCAGGCTACTGCTAAAGGCATTAGATGTCTTAAGATGTGATCTTAATTTTAGTGGGAGTCATTGTTATTAATTTTAGTTATGATATGATGTTCGTATAAACATAATTTGATTATGTTATTGAAATCTGACATCTGTATTATTTAATAATGGTTATTAAATAATAGTCCCAAAGTAATTTATGACATTTTATAGGTCATCAAGTATGTGACTTGATCATGAAACCCTATAGATAATAAATGACATAAATTCTGTTGGTCCCTGGTCGAGTTTGTTAAAGTGGGACATTAACAACCGCGTGAGACTAGTATGTGAGGTGACTGATGACTAAGTTTCATGGAGTCATTAATAAGAGTATTAAAGTCAATCACATAGATATGTGTTGGAGAACACAGGATCGGACATGACCCACTGATGAGAACTCTACGGGATAGTTATATAAGTGTCATGAGAGTTTTCATTACGACTATAGAGTATAGTCCTTTGACCTGAGTTCATCATGTTTTCTTACATGTGAATTGGTCCGCTTTAACCTTGTCAAACGTCAGCCGTAACTGGTGACTATAAAGGCATTGATTGGGCGTATCATGAAGCGTGTGAAGAGACAGGGATGGAACAAGATGGGATTTGTCCCTCCTATATAACAGGAGATAAATATCTCAGGGCCCATCGAAGATTTGATACTGAGAAATGTGTGGCCACACTCAAACGAGGTGATTGTCAGTCGTTTGTCTTGTCAGTATAAATCGGAGTTCGATGAACATGATCTTGGCTAAATAAGGATGACACAGATCTTGCCTTATGCCAGATCGAGATATAGTGACGAAGGGATTGAAGGAATAGATGATTCCAGTACAAGTGGGAGATTGTTGGGAATGTCCTGAAATCTATTGTACTTGCTCCAAGTGAAAGTCGTATTGTCGAGATGAGACAATCATATGACACTAGGTAGTCATAATGCTTTGCTAGAAGCCACTTATGATCAATGAGTTTAGAACTCATTGCTAGTGTTATATGATCCTACAGGGTCACACACCTAAGCAAACTGGACGTTAAAGACGAGGTTGATCATTAATGTAATGATCTGGTGAATGCATATTTGATATGCATTCGATATCAATATTCTGGGGCAGTGTCGATCGATGCAGATAGTGCATCGATCGATGCAACTCGCGGATTAATCAGATTAATTCGGTTTAATCGTTGGTTAATTCCGTTATGGTTTAAGTCAACATATATAAGATATATGGTCGACCTAAACTGATTTCTAACCCAATAGACAGCCACCAGAACTTGAGTAGAAACCTCTGAAGAGATTGGATCTCTATAGGCACTAGCATCCCTCCTGTTCAGTTTGTGTGCGTGTGGATACCAGTAGAGGCGCAGCATTTGAGGCGCTCTAGATCTCGATTATCTGCAAATCTTCCGCTGCTAATCACCAGGTAATTCTGAGATCCCAATGATTCAATTACATGAACCTTAGATCCTAGGCTTGGAATTCAGACCAGAATTGCCTAATTGGATTAGGATCTGCTAGAAATTCCTTTTAGCTTAAACTAGAGAAGTAATTAAAAAATAGTATATGTTTTATCTTAAGAATACTAATGTGAGAAACTAGTCAGCGTTGAATCTTGTAACAAAGAGAATGTTTTATACAAGTGATTTTGAATACTAACAAGAGGAAGTCTACTGTTCCTTTGACCCCCCTCCCCCCAAATAATTAGCTTCAAAAAACAAAATTGCTTAAAATAAATTTAATGACTAATGTTGACTGACATATGTTGTAGCTAGATTAGAAAAATAAAAATCTTGACCAATCTAAATGAAACAAACATGTGTAATGTAGTTTCATAAATCAATATAATTGGGAAAATTTAATAGAATGATGGCACAACGCTGCTACCATTATGATATATATATTGTGATATATGTATATACTTGCTAAAAAGCAAGAATGTGGTTTTGGAAAAATTTAAAGTATACAAGATGGAAATTAAAAAAAAAACTAAATTGAGAAAAATATAAAGATTGTTATATGTGGTAAAGAAAGCGAGTTTGATGAAAAGTTCATTCTCTAGAAAACATGGCATATTCATCAAAAATTACTCATCACTCGAATCCAATGGAGTTTCAAAACAAATATGCATGATTCTTAGTTATCTAGGTGTTGCTTAACACATCAAGTCATTGTCAAGACGTCATATGAGCTCTGAGGAGGTAAATTATAGTACAAATACCTTTAAATGTGGGGTTTTTTGCAAAAGTAGCAGAACCACCTCAAAGCTTATAACAAGATAAAAAATGATACGATGTATTTTTATCAGATATGCACATGAAGAAAGTGCTTACCGATTCATGGTTTATAAATCATATATCTTGGATATCCTTGTAAATATAATAATGAAAAAGAGAATCTATTTATCTTTAAACACGTGTTTCCATATAAGGATAAACAAAATCCAACTAACCTCGTGAAGAAAGATACTCACCTCATTGAATGAGGCTAGTACTTCTAACACATCATTTGATGACTGCATATATATTTGAATATGAACCTAGACGTAGAAAAAAGTTTATAAGGAAAAATCTTATGGTAAAGATTTTTAATTGTGTTTTCCTGAGAATAGATTCAAAATTTTCACTGAGGTCATGTCTACACAAGATCCACCTTCATGAAAGAAAACCATCAATAGTAAAATTGACTCAACTATGAAAAAACATACATGGGAGATAGCCCTCTTATCAAGTGCTTAAAGTCTTATGGTGTAGTTGGTATTAAATAAAGTTGAGAACTAATATCTCAATTGACAAGTACAAAGCTAGGCTTGTGATGCAAGGTTTTTGACTAAAAGCAAGTATATTTCTTTGGAACGTTCTCCGGTAACGAAAATAACTCCATTCAGAATGTTGATAGAAGTTATATCATTACAAGACATAGAAATCCATCAGATGGATGTTAAAACTACATTTCTTAATAGTGATGTAGAAAGAGAAACTTATATGAAACAACCAGAAGAGTTATTGTCCCACGGCAAGACCATAGTCTGTAAACATGTAAAGTTATTGTATGGACTTAAGCAAACTCTAAAACATTGGCATGAAAAAATTGACAATGTCATGATTTGAAATGCATGGTTTCAGCATCATTACAGGAAATATGTGCATTAATAGCACATAAGGATAGCACGATTTTGGTAAGTGCTATTGTAAAGGATATGCTGAGGTGGAGTCCTTTATTACAGCATTATATCAATGTTGTACCGTTATTTCGCTAAACGGAAAACCAAAATCGTGTTTTGGAGCCAAAATTCTGCTATTAATACAAAACATGTTTTGGAGGTAAAATTTTGGTATGAGAGCCAACATTATTTTTTGTCAAGGAAGCCAACAATTAAACAAAAACAACCAACCCTTAACATTTTTCCTTAACATTTTGGAGATTAAAAAAAATATATCTTAGCTTCTGCGATCCTTGGTCCCAGATCTCATCGATTTTGAGCTTTAAGGCCTCAATCTCTAACTGGACTTTGAGAAATTAGACAGGGAAATCGATGAAGATGAAGTGAGGATGGGCGATTTCGGATCTCCTCCTTCTCTTCCACCTATCGTACCTGAGATTTGCCAGAAAACGGAACAGATGATTTACCGTCATTTACTGAGTTCACCTTCGACCAACTACGCGCTGCTACTTCTGGTTTCTCGACGGACATAATCTTCTACGAACACAGGGTTAAAGCTCCTAATGTCGTGTATAAATACAGACTCGAAGATGACCAATGGATCATTGTTAAACGCTTCAATAGATCCGCTGGGCCTAATACTCATCAATTTCTTGTACGAACTCTTATAAATTTGGTTCCTTTCCTCATTTCCATTTTATGGGTCTATCATTCACAGCTCAAAATCTAATTTAGTAACTCTGCACTTGGTACTGTTCCATTTGATTAATCTCTAGGAGGAAGCAAAAGTTGTGGGCCAGCAGAGGAGTGAGAGGTTTGCGAACTTGATTGGATTTTGTTGTGAAGGAGATGAGAGATTGCTCGTTGCCGAATTTATGCCTTTTGAAACGCTCTCTAAGCATCTCTTTCTTTCACTGTAAGGCATTGATCATTTCTAAGAGATGAGCGCAACAGTCTACCTGTTTGTTTAGGATATTTAGTGCAAATTTCTATTTTTGGTTCTATATTTATTAGTAGAAGATTTAAAGATCTGTTAAATGATCATATTTCATATTGGTAAGAGATTTTCAATGTGGACTAGAAGTCTTGATGTGATGATATATGCAGGGGATAGCCAGCCAATGAAGTAGGCGATGAGACTGAGAGTGGCTTTGTATCTTGCACATGCACTCGAGTATTGCAGCAGCAAAGCTTGCCCCTTGTACCATGATCTCAACGCTTACAAGGTCTTGTTTGACCAGGTCTACTCTCGAGCTGGCCATCATCTTTGGTATATCTTTCTTTATTGCGATCATATGAGTTACGGTTTAGGGATTCTGATCATGTTCTACAACTACATGATGGTAACCCGAGGTTATCTTGCTTCGTTCTTATGAAGAACAATAGGGATGGGAAGAGATACAATACAAATATGGCTTTCACACCTCCTGAGTACCTAAGAACATGCCAGTTACTGATATGAGACGCAAAGGCATCAAGTTATGTGTTTGTTGTATGACATAGTTATTAGATTGATCTGGTGAATCGATGTATGTTTATTAATCTCTTGCAGGGAAAGTGATTCCGGAGAGCGTGGTCTACAACTTGGGAACGCTGTTGCTATATCTTCTTAGTGGCAAACACATACCACTGAGCCATGCAAGTGCACGTTTACAAGCACCTAAACATGGCTCAACTTTCCTTGGAAAGAAGTTCTTGATGCCAATAGACTCGGCTCTCGACGGTCATTTCATATACTCTACCATTGTTCTGCAGGCGCTTGATCTGATTCGTGGGAAGAACTTCCTGATGCTAATGGACTCGGCTCTCGACGGTCATTTCTCAAACGATGATGGAACCGATTTGGTTCTCCTTCTTCTCTTTCTTCTTGTATATTTTCTGTGATTTTACGGAGCTATATCATGTTGGAGGCTACTGAACTTCACAAATCATCATCTCTCTTTTTACTAGTTGTCAGGCTTTTCTGAAGCCTCTTTAGGTTTTACTTATGCATAAAAGCACCGTGACACAAGCACCCTAGCTTGTCTTTTGTTTTTGTATACCTGATGCAGCTTGTGTTCTGTTCTTTGGTCACTCTGGGACAGAAAATGAAATTGAAAATAAAAAATATAAAAGTATATTAAGTTTAAACTTGTGTTTCTATTTATCTTTGGTACAATATATTTGATACTTGATTAGTAATAAAATATATTTTAATCTTAATTTAATTTGTAATATATTTTAATCTTTATTTTTGGTATATTATAACACATAAACATCATATAGTTAAAAACAAAAACAAATCAAACACTTATAAAAAATTCAAGTATGGTTATTTTCTTCATCCTAAACTCTAAAATTTTAACTGTATACCCTAAACACAACCCTAAATCTTAAACTTCTAAACCCCTAATAATAACACTAAAAATTAAACATCAAATAATATAGCAAAAACTTAAAACATATAAAAATTTCAAGTATAACAAATTTAACCTTAACTATATACCCTAAACATAACCCTAAACCCTAAACTTCTAAACTCGTAATAATAAACATAAACATCATATAATATACAAAAAAATCAAACACTTATAAAAAATTCAAGTATAACTATTTTCTTCATCCTAAACTCGAAAACTTTAACTCTATACCCTAAAAACAACTCTAAATCCTAAACATCTAAACCCCTAATAATAAACTGATAATTATTTATTAATTGTAAAGGTTTAGGTTAATGTATGATTAGAGTTAGAGTATTGGAGGGAAAGATTTTGTTTAGTTTAGGATATAGTGTTTGAGTTTTTGACTAGTTTAGGGTATATGGTTTAGAGTTTAGGGTATTAAAATATAATTGTATAAGGTTTAAGATATAATTGTATGAGTTTAAGATTCACACTTGAAATATATTTTTCTGTTTATTTTGTAATATAATTTATTGTTTCAAATAAATATATACTAAGTATAATATATTACAAATTATATATACAAAGTAACTAATTTTTACTAAGCATTTAATTTACTTAGTACTAATTTTTAGTACTAATAATAAATTGAAATTTTTAAATAATAATTGATTTATTATAAAAAGTTAACAATTTTAAATTTTAAATATTTTATCTATTACATTTTTAAATTTAAAACTGTTTAATTTTAATCATATTTATTCTTTTAAACTAGTTTTAGTTATTATATATTGATTAAATCCAGAAATAATTTTGATTGGTTAAAAGAACCAACACACGGATCAACATTAGAGCCCTTAGATCTAATTTACTTCTCAAATATATTTCGTTAGATGAAAATAATTGTTGGGGTCAAAAATCCCCTAGACGAAAACAATAGCCGAAAACAAGATCGGACAATCAGACACAGACAAATGTCCGCTACGGACAAACAACGTTCCATACGAACGACCAAGTTATACGAAGTGCCGACAAGCTTCATTTGAACAACTTGTTGGAAAAATGGTATCGACAAATGCATTCCATACGAAACAGACGACACTTTGTATACAACTGACTAATCGGACGAACGCATCTTTCGACAGGAACTACGGATCGATGGAACATCCGAACCGACAAAGATCGGGGTGAATCAGCTCGGAACCGAGCCAAACCATCTCGGATCCGAATCCTTCCCTTCTCATTCCCCGATCATGATTTATCCCTCCGCTGAATGAATCTTTCGTAAACCTCCGAGCTGGAATTTGCTTCTCAAAACTTCCCAAACGGATAATCAAACGATCACCGATATGCACAAAATCGCCGTGATCCACCTTCGGAAATATCGGCTTGAAATTTCTTGGCCGATAAACGAAATTAACGGACCAAGTTAGAAGAAATACGAACTTAGGCCCAAATGACCAACACCCGTATACCCGAGACTTTGGGCCGAATAAAGAAGTTCGTATACAAACGGACTCGGAGCGTCTGTTCTCGGCCCACTCGGCAAATAGGTCAAGCCGCGGAAAGATAACTCGAAGAAGTGAGAATCAAGGAATCGGAGAGATAAAGAGGAAAATCCGAGATAAAAATGTAAATCTTAATGGAAAAAGGAAGGAGATAACAACAGGAAGATTTCCGCAAATCTTGCGGAAATATTCTCGAAGCCGACTTGCCGCAGTTATATAAGGAGGTGGAAGTCATACGAGAAAGACAAAGCGAAAAATCCTAGCATCTAGACTTAAGAGTTTAGCAATTTTCTTAGCTGATTTCTTTCTTTGTATTCTCTTTTCCGACCTTTGTACTCTTTTCCGATCTAACATCAATAAAACATCATTCGGTTTACTAGTTTAGTGGTTTATCTTTGAATTTTTTGTTCCCTAAAAAGTTCGCTCTACAAGTTTTGACAGTGCAAGTTCCGACTCTCACAATAATAATTAAAAAGTGCCGTGGATCTTCTGTTTCTTCAATCTCCCATAGATCGAACAAGTCACACCACGTCATCTTCCCGGCCTCCTCTCCTCTCCTCTGTTGCACAGCCTCACCCTCAGCGGCCTCCTCTGCTCTCCTCCATCGCACAGCCTCAATCGTTGACGATTCCGTTTCCATCAACTCGTATTCAAAGGCCCTGGACGTACACTTATGTTTGACTTGGATGTATTTTCTTTTGTCCTTGTTGATTTCTGAAAATCATGTATTTGTTATGCTATGAGTATATTATGATGAGCTTCGTAGCTTTGTTCTAGGTCGAAGGGTTTTGGGGCTGCTATTGTCACCTTGCTCGCTCTTCTCTCTTTCCTAGTCCAACAAATCTTCATTTTTAATTAGCATGACTTTTGTGTTTGCAGATGGAAATAATTCGCCATAAGATTATTTCGTGACATCCCTGGCGGTAAGAGACAACAAAGGATTTCAGAGAAATACTTGTATTAAGGAAACATAATCGATTATCCTGGGAAAAATTGCGAGACCTGTGCAGGCTTGGATCATCAAGAATCTAGGCTAAGGTGGGCACTTGAAGAAGTCATGTTTCTTAACAGGTATTTGATCAGTCTTCTCTGGTTTCTTCATCTATGGAAATGACACCTACACACGTGAGTATACATATATCTTAGTAAAGCAAAAGCATTCATGGATGGTGAGGAGTGGATTGGAAGAGACATATGGAGATGTGGTTGCTAGAGAATTTTTGAGATTTTCATTACGGTGTTTATGAATGGTGTAAAAGAAGAAGTTAGTTTAAGAATTTCTTTTGTAGACTAATTTTAAGACTTTTGTGTAGACTAGGTTAGTTTAAGACTTGTTTGTTGTTTGTTACTAATCTAATATGGCCCGGCTTGGCTTTAAAATACTTTAATACGGCTTGCATTAAATTAATGCCATCATAGCATATATTATCGCATATAAAAAACTGGTACGAAGGCTTATATCATGGAAAAATAACGAGTTGTAATAGATAACACTATAGCATATAAGGGTGTGCTACCAATACAAATTAGAGCATTATGTATATGCTATTATATAACAAATATACCACATACATATAACGCTATAATAGAATGCACCAAACATAGCAAGTAAAAATTAATGCTATTACATTGCAATCATAAAATAGCATGAATAAAAAGCTATGGCAGGGAGGGGTCTATTATAGCTGACGATGTCAGAGCGTTTATCTATAACATACCATACCTTGTATCGTGTGCTATGAATGTTGATTTTTCTTGATGTGAATTAATGTATATGATAAGTGCATATACATCAAGATTCCACACGAGTACATTATACTATGTTTGTACGTTGATGACATGCTCATTATTGCAAGTAATAGAAACATGATTAAACAGACTATGAATTTTCTGAGTAGTAAGCTTGATCTGAATGATATGAGACTACAATATGTCATTCTAGGATTAAGATTACTAAAATTTATGAAAGAATCATCTTGTTTCAAACTCATTATGATGAAAAAAATAGATGATGATGGTCATGGTTTGAGGATAAAGGAGAAGAAGCCGTAGGCAAATATATTATAATATACAAATTATACACACCTCAAAGAAAAGTTCCACCTCTCTCTTTTTTTCTCTCTCTATTTCTCTCTTACTTTGTTGCTCTGCTCTTTTAGTAATTGGGATTGGGTCTTGTAAAATCTCAAAATATATATATATATATATATATATATATAGCTACATTTCATTTACCTTTTGCCATTATAAAGAAACAAATCTAATGCTTAAAAGAAATCTAGTACGTTTCAACTCTGTAATGGACGGGTATTAATTAGTAAAACGTTTTTTTGTCAACAAAAAGTTTTTTTAAAATGGTGTAACTAACTAGTATAGTTTAAATTACCCATCGTAACCTATCTAGAAATTAATTTAATTTTTTCTTATTAAAATTTCGGGTTATAAAAAAACTCTTATATGATTTTATTTTATTAATATTGTTACAGTGTCATAAAATCAATGTGTAAAATCCATTTCCCTTTTATATTTCAAATCTTGAAATAGTTTCACTTTGATTTATAAAATTCGGTAAGTTATTATTTTTCTTGAACCATTTTTCAAAAAAAAAAAGAGGAAGATTACGATTTGGTTGTCATTGTAAAACAGTGAAATGTAGAAACATGCAGGTGTGGTCAGGAGGCCAACTCAGACTCTTTCTCGTGTGTCGATTAATGGCTTTAAGACAAAAAAAAATTCTCTCTTCATTTAACTTAGGCCAGGACCTAAAAACTGGAACAAAGATCCCAACCAGAACTGATCCGAACAACTGATTCGGTTCGGTTTCGATTATAGCATAACTACCTATTGAGTCGTAATGTTGGAGAATCACATGTATTGTTTCGGTTCCGGTTCTTATCTGAAAACCGATATGAAAAACCGAAGAAACAAACATAGATAAGGCCTCATAATAAAGTTGAGGTTTGATTGATGACTTTTTGTATTAACAGTTCATGTTTCGGGTATTTTACAGTTATTTCGGATAATTTTTAACATTCATATAAATTATTACTATTTCGGATACAAAATACCAAAAATCTTTGAGAACCGAAAATTTTCATGTATCTAATGGTTCTTCAACATTTGTACTTAACCGATCCAGAACGACATAAACCGAAATGAAACTGAAGCGGAAAAAAATACCCATTGGATCGTAAATTTCTATACCCAAAATATCTAGAACTGGTAAGTTCTTATCTGGAACTGGACCGAATATCCAATAATCCAGACCTAGCTCAACTCATAATTTTTGTCTCTGAACAATTAAAATGTTCACTACTTTTCATCTAATTTTCATTTCTACCTCGAATATTTGCTTACGTAATAGCTATGATAGTATACAAAAAAATATTACAAACTTTGTTTAAGAGACATCATAAAACTATTAGACAACTGATCTTAATTTGTATAATCATGATATATTACATTAAGTCAAATGATAACTTTTCATATCCATTTACTAAGGAATTGTCTCGAGATCGAGTTGTAAAATCATTAAGATGAATGAGTTTAATTCATATTCCTCAAGAGGATGCTTGATGATAATCCTGGAAATATGATTGGACATTTCAATAACTAGGTTCAAAGGGAAAACAAATTGTTTGAGCATGATGAATTATTTATGTCGACCTGGTTCTAATAAAAATTCGGCCTCATATAAGAATGGAAAGCATAATCTGTTATGAGCACTGGAGGCTTTGGTATCTCCCATTTCCTAGGATGATTACTGCTACTCCATGTAACTTTTGAGGTTAAGTGTTTGTTTTTAATGATTTGAGACCAAATTTTGTTAAATATGTGGAGTATTACTTGATATTTCTTAAAATACAAGGCAGTGGTAAATTATTTTTCTAAAAGAAAAGAAATTTGGTTTTTTTATATTTATTGAAGTAAACAAATATGTCATGGTTTATATTTAAGTCAAATCTTTTTTGAAATTAATTAATGTAAGTGAAATTGTTTTATCATTTTGAATACCCCTTTTTATCTCATACTACTCTTTCAATTTTTTTAATCTAAAAAATGTCATATCAAATTCTTATGAGTGTAAAAATGTGGCCGTTTTTAGCAGAATGGAGATCACTCTATTCTCCAAGTTTACATATGATTTTTTTTTTTTTTGTCAACAGTTTACATATGATTAACCAGACATGTTCACAGTCAAAATAAGCACTATAGAGAACTTAGTTTCGTGAGAAACTGAAAATGTGTTATAGTTGTTGTCTCATTTTACATCAAAGTTTAGGGTGGTTAAAGACATGATAAATAGACTTTTAAGAGTTCACGTTCTGGTTGAGTAAATATAATAACTATTAACAATGGCTGGTTAAAACTAAAAATGGTACAAAGTCATATGTATCAAGTCTTAATTTGTTTAGAATAATTTATATTCATGTGTATAATTTGGAAATCAGTTTTAAAATATGTGTATTTATATGTTAAAAATTACAGTTTATTTGAATGAGAAATATTTTTCCAAAGTGTGTTGACATAACATATATTGTATAAAAATTCTAATAATGTTAAACAGGTTAGACAAATTATAGAGAAGAATTAACCAATAATAAAACATGACTGCACCCCAAAGTGAGCCGGACTCAAAATTAGGTTCATGTTTAGATTCTGGTTTGGATATTTGGTTCTTGATATAATAATATGTTTTTGTATCAATTTTTTATTTATATAATTGATTACTATATAAATTTAGTTTGGTCAAAAATAGATAATTTACTTAGAGAATTATTCTTAATCAAAATAAATATTTTTTAAAAGAATCAATTTTTGTCAAGAAAAAATGGCCTCTTCAACTTTGTGGTTAGTTCTATGGTTAATGATCTAATTAACACAATATTCATCTCCACTAATGATCAAAACGTTTTTAGTTTTCAAAGAGATATAATGTTCTTTTTCCTTCTATTTATTGATAAGTGATAACAACATAATAACAAGTGGTAGAAGGTCCGTGGTGGCAAACACCATCCGGGTTCGACTCCATGCGAAAACAAAAATGTCTCATCTGCTCACAACGCGGGTACTGGACCTCGGTCCAGGAAAAAACCTCCCAGGTGAAGCTGGCCTGCGTCCTAACTAGACCCAGGGGATTAGTCTGGATCAATTGATCTGGGATCTACCCCTGGATTAAAAAAAAAAAAACATAATAACAATTTATTTCTCTTCCATTCTATCTTTCTTTCTTTTTTTTTCTTTTTTTTTTCATCTTAACTGAAAGTACAACTCATAATAATATTCGTTAGCGTTTCTTTAGAAAATATTATAGAATAGTTGATGTGTGGTTGTATCGTGTGATTTTAAAAGCATCAAAACTAGGCCTGGGCAAAATATCTGAATCCGAAATACCGAACCGAATCCGAACTGAAAATGTAGAACCGAACCCGAATCCGAACTGACAAAATACTCGAACGGGTCTTAAATTTCTATATCCGAAGAACCAAACCCGAACCCGAAACGAACCGAGAACCGAATGGGTATCTGAAATATCTGAATTACAATTATGTAGCCAAAATATTAGTTATATTTAGATTTAAAATAACAAAATTATCCAAAATTATAATTATAAACTCAAATATATTGGTTATTTTAGACTAAAATAAATATATTGTAAAAAATAAATAAAATTTGTGAAAATTTTTGTTATATTTCCCAAATTTTGGCAAATTTTTATTTAAATATGACTAATTTTATTTTTGTTTTATGATTTTTCGGGTACTCAAACCCGAACCGAACCCGAACCGAACCCGAACCGAACCCGAATAGAGAATTATTCTTAATCAAAATAAATATTTTTTTTAAAAAATTAATTTTGGTCAAGAAAAAATGGCCTCTTCAACTTTGTGGTTAGTTCTATGGTTAATGATCTAAGTAATACAATATTCATCTCCACTAATGATCAAAACGTTTTTAGTTTTCAAAGAGATATAATGTTCTTTTTCCTTCTATTTATTGATAAGTGATAACAACATAATAACAATTTATTTCTCTTCCATCCTATCTTTTTTTTTTTTTTTTTCTTTTTTCATCTTAACTGAAAGTACAACGCATAATAATATTCGTTAGCGTTTCTTTAGAAAATATTATAGAATAGTTGATGTGTGGTTGTAATAGTATCGTGTGATTTTAAATGCATCAAAACTAGGCATGGGCAAAATATCCGAACCCAAAATACCGAACCGAAAAAGTAGAACTGAATCCGAATTCGAACCGACAAAATATCCGAACGGGTCTTAAATTTCTATATCTGAAGAACCGAACCCGAACCGAACCGAGAACCGAATGGGTATCCGAAATATCCGAATTACAATTATGTAGCCAAAATATTAGTTATATTTAGACTTAAAATAACAAAATTATCCAAAATTATAATTATAAACTCAAATATATTGGTTATTTTTATACTAAAATAACTATATTGTCAAAAATAAATAAAATTTGTGAAAGTTTTTGTTATATTTGTCAAATTTTGGCAAATTTTTATTTAAATATAACTAATTTTATTTTGGTTTTATGATTTTTCGTGTACCCGAACCTGAACCGAACCCGAATGGAACCGAACCGAAGCCGAACCAAAATTTTAAAATACCCAAATGGGTCTTATATGTCTAGACCCGAAAACCCGAAATTCCGAAAGACCAGAATGGGTATCCGAACGCCCATGCCTAATCAAAACTGTCACATTGCCAACATGTAAAAAATTACGAAAAAAACATTTTGCCTCCACACAAATCGTTCGTCGTTCATCATGATATCAATTGTGATTCTTAAATCTGATTTGAATCAAAAATATTTTCAATTATTCAGTTGTACTATATGGCAGAAATTGTTAGATTTGGGTTAATTATGGGCTTCCAACTTAAAACCAATTGGTGATAAGTGGATTGGCCCTAACCCTTTATATATTACTTAGGTCTCATATAAACTTTCGATGTGGGATATTCTCACACGCCCCCTCGAGATAATGGCTCATATAGCCATTAATCTCGAAACAATCCCAATATAGGATTAATTGTAGATTAGATTGGCCAAACTAATTTGGGTCGGGCCGGATTAGGTAGAATAGTTAGTTAGAAACGGGTAGCGTGTGTTCGGGCTCTGATACCATGTTAGATTTAGGTTAATTATGGGCTTCCAACTTAAAACCAATTGGTGATAAGTGGATGTGGATATTCTCACAGAAATCATGATCCTACATTTCACCAAAGAAATAAAAAGAATGTTGAAAGAGAGTTTTTAGCTTCTCCTATGGAGGTGCTGCATATGATCCTTTGGCTGGTGGATTAAAAGAGCAGGTTAGGCATCTAAAAAGAACCTTGTTTTTGTTTTATCTCTAAAATGTTCAGTAGGATTAAACTTTGTGTAAAATACCAATTTTGTGTACAATCTGAAGTGATGGTGCAGGTAAGCACATTAATTGAGCTAAGCACCATGGCAATAAAGTTTAATCCTTTTTCCAAGCAAAACAGATCCCAAGTAGAGTGCTACTTCTCAACTATCTTTGCATAAATTTGGAGATTTATCTAACTTCATGGAAAGATCGTCCACAATTTGGTATTCCACCAGTAGATTTTGCAGATCAGGGACAACGACAGTCGACTGTCTTTTGCCACTTTTGGCTTACTATCAACCCAAAAGGGTACATATTCAGAAGATGATACATTTACAAGTGAAAACACAATCAATCATTGAGATAGGAAACAAGCTTTGAATTCATAACTTGGAGATCAGTTTGAGTGGGTCTGATGCATCTTTGGCGTGATCAGGGACAGGAAGATTGCAGAGAAGTGTGACTCTAGAGGAAGAAATTAAGGTTTTGTTGGCTTTTTCTGTCCCTTTTTTTGTTTTCCAAAGCTTGACTTCCCAAACCTGAATAGTCTTTCCTGTGCTTACAGGAGATGCTTCGGCGAAGACAAGGTCTCCGAGATCGGCACTCTTCACGTGGTTGATTGAGAGCTGAATTCCAGCGACCCTTTTGAAACCAGAAGCCATGTGAGCTCCCATACTTGCTAAAGACTCAGCGATCAAAGCAGACACACCACCGTGTAAAACCTTAAAAGGCTTTTGAGAAAAAAAAACTGAAATTTTCTCAGAATTTGTGGACAGTAATCAAAAGTAAAAAAAAAAAGAAAAGGGAGAAGGTACCTGGCAGCAACTTAGAGAAACGGGAAGACGACCGGTGACACGTGTGGGAGATAATTCATCGATCTCGAAACCCAAGGCGTAGAGAGGAGGGTCTAAAGCTTTGGTTTTGGACGATCCAGAATCCATTTGTGTCCTCTGTTTCAGAGGAAGGGAGAGAGGAGGGGGTTAGGTAGGTGAAGTTCTAAAATGATAAGAGAGGTTGAGATAAAGTGAGAAATTGATTGAATTGGTTTGTTTTAAATTATATAAACGTTAATCGAATGTCAACTTTTTTTTTTTTTTTTTGTTACGCGTTATAAAGTAGCGCTCAGTCAATTTTGTTTCGAACCAAATGTCAGAACTCCATAATTGATGTTGGTGAGAGTGTTTCGGACCAGAGTCGCCGTCGTAGGACTGTAATTTGTATTGGTTGAGCTAAGAGGTCCAGATAAGAAACGTGACGTATGTTCTTGTCAGTTTATTATTTGGTTCAATCACTGATCTTTTTATAGGCCGAAAGCGGAAATTGAACTCCTCTAGTGGGCTACCGTAAAGTTAAAGGCCCATTTTCTCATTCAATAATCGACGTAGAGCTATTTTTGGGCAACGAGTTGGCAAAAGTAAGAACAACAGAGATGGTAAACTAAGATTATGACGTTTGAATTTTGAGACAAACGTAACAAAAAACATCCAAACGATATCATTCCTTAAATAGCTGGTATATATATATATATAACAGAAAACTAGGAATACCGTATATTTTTCCTTTCAAAAACAAAAATCATTCATTTTATCTTCTTTTTTAACGCTGAACTATTACAAGGACAATTTTACATATATACTACCTCCGTTCTACGAGAATCCATCAACGGTCACGATCAACGGCTACACCTGCTCATGAAAACTTCCTTATAAGCTTGCCTCCATTAATCTTGTAAAACTGCACCTTCAGGGATTCGAACCCAGTACATGTCGGTGTAAAGCTTTAACCACTTGACCACTAGGCCACAGTTGCTTCACCATTCATTTTATCTATACTATTAAAACAGAAAGATTTTTTGAAACTAACATTTGCCCACCATGGTATTTACATGCCATGACATTGGAAATCAGGCGTAAATATGCCGATTCATTAAGGGTATTATTGTCTTTGTATCAGGTCCATCGAGGCGGATTATCCGGGTTGAAAATCGGATAAACGCGCGGGTCAGTTTTTTTAAAATCCATACTGTTGATTTTCATGGGTTCTAATCTCGATCGTTGATTGAATATACTGGCAAAACATGGATACTATCCGAAAATTACGACTGTTATTGGGTTTTTGGTTTCGGTTCAACCAATCGGAATACATTTGATTGAACGATTTAAATAAATTTTTGGTTTACTTGGACTAAACCCCGATAAATCTGACATAAATATATGTGAATATTAAAATTTAAATTGTTGTATATTGTATGATCATGACATATATTAAGATTTGTAAAAAAGTTACGATAAAATTATTTGGATAGCTAACATTTAACAAGAATTTTAAACGAAAGGAATAGCTTCTTGTGAACTAATCTAAAACCAGAATTAAATTCGAAAACCGGATGTGATGCACATTTAATATCACAAGCCATTCCCAATTTTAAAATTTTGGAAGTCCAATATTTTTCTCATTTATTATAATGGAACAAATCTTAACTCCTTTTCTTTTAAAAATTATTATAATTTATGGTTATCACCTTTGAATTCGAAATACGGATCTACAATATTCTAATTATTCTTAATAACATTCCTAAATATTCATTTTCTTAATATTTGATAGATATTTTTAGCCTAAACAAGATCATAACCACTGTAACAGCTTCAAAACCTCCAAATAAAGCTTAATCGTCGATATATTTTTAAAATATCTTCGAGATATCTTGACCTAATTCTATGTACATAACTTTGTACTATATAAAGTGCTTGCCTCGCCGTTTTCTCTAAACATAACTCTATTCAGGAAAAAAACTCTACCTCTATTATGGCTATGGCTAGGATGAGTAACCTCAACGACATCAAGCCATTTAAAACCGGTTGGAAGATTGAAGTTATGATCATACACTCTTGGAAGCAGTGCACCTCACAGTTTGGTGAAATATTGGAGCTAATATTAGCTGATCAAAATATATGTAAAGTTTGTTTTTGAAATATGATACAAATATATCGTATTCTATAGTGTATAATACTCTTATTGTTTTATTTCGATGTGCAGGGTACTAAAATCCATGCGAGTTGCAAAAAAACTTACTTAAAAAGTTTGAAAGGATATTATCTGTTGGTGAATGGAAGGTTATCCAGAATTTTTCATTGAGTCCAGCTTCTGGATTGTATAGATCGACTGATCATGTGTACAAAATGACTTTTGTACACAACACTGCTGTGACACAGTCTCCACTAAGAACCGAGAACATGTATCTATCTTTGGTTGATTATGAGATCATCCTTAGTGGTACACTGAACACGGCCTTTTTGGTTGGTAAGTTACTCTCAAAGTATATGTTCACGAATATTAAACCAATCTTATTTATATATTATTTTAACTATATTTAATTGCAGATGTTATTGGTCAAGTTTTGAATATGAGTGAGCTTCAGAGCGTCCAGTGTGGTGGAAAAGAAAGGAAAAAGCTTGAATTTACCCTGAGAAACATCAAGTAAGATAAGTATTACACAGTATACATTCATATGGATTAATATTAACAATGTTTTTTTTATGTAGTGATGAACGATTATCATGCTGTTTATGGGGGAAGTTTGCTGAGATGGTATATTCGGCAGGAACTGATGCTCATGGTGAGGTAGTCATATGTTTGATAAGGTTTGCCAAAATAGGGACCTATCGAGGTATGTGGCTAATGTTTGTTCATATTTTATACTGCATAGTGATACAGTTGATAGTTATAGAATATTGCGTACTATATAAATAAATATATATATTATACTTAAGTAATAAAATTTATATATATATATATTATTGTAATCTACATATTTTCAAGTCTTATTGGTTGGTTAGGTGGGCTGCAAATATCAAATGCTTATGATGCTTCGCTGGTCCTAATTAATCATGGAATAGAAGAAGTAGAACAGCTAAAACAGATGTATGCACCATTTTATTTACATGTCTAAAACTACACAAAAAGATATCGACAGTTGTTTATTTATATATTTTGTTACTAATTATTGTTCAATATAAAAGTTTCAGCGATGATTCTCATGCGATAACCATGTTTGAGAATTTGGAAGAAAACTCTGAGCAGAATGATAGACAACGTGATGAATGGAATGAGTACCCGGTAAATACAATCTCAGAAATGTTGACCTCGACGCAGGTAATACTTGCATCAGGAATTCAATGTCTACACCCTATCATATGGATATAACCATGGTTTTATTTTTTTTAAGTTGATAAGTGCAAGGTTGTATGCAGTATCTGTTGGGATTATGTCCTGAAATCACATTGTACGAACTCTAGAGATAGTTGTATTGTCGAGATCGGACAATTCATGTGATACTGGGTAATCATAATGTTTTGCTAGAAACCAATTATGACAAATGAGTTGTAACTCATTTCCAGTATCGTGTGAACCTACAGGGTCACACACCTAAGCAAGTTGGATATACTCTGCATGGGATAGATCATTGGCATATGGTCTGATCGATGTGTATTGGATACGCATCGAATTGAGTTTCAAAGAGGTGTATCGATCGACACCATTAGGTGCGTCGGTCGATACAAGACTTGTGTCGATCGACACCAATGGATGTGTCGGTCGACACAGTGGCGAATCCGAAACTGATGTTTCGGTTTATGACATAGTCGATATATAAGTGATCTTATTATTCGACCTAAGAGAGACGAGCCGCCCAGACAGTTTTCTGAGATAGAAAATAGAAGCTCTTCCTCTAGAAACTAAGGTCCCAAAGAGATCCGAGCACCGGCGCTAGCAACCCGGCGGATTCCAGCTTGTGTGCGTGTGGACTACGATAGAGGCGCAGCATCTGAGGCGCAGTAGATCTCGTATTACCTGATCCATCTTCCGCTGCCAAACACCAGGTAATCACGAGGTGAGATCCATGATTCAATTAACTAGACCCTAGATCCTAGGCTATCGGGAACTCGCGAGCATTCTGAATCTGTAGAATTGGCTCGGATTCCCAACAGTGGTATCAGAGCCTTAGGGTTTTATCATTGAATCAAACCTGTTTAAATCGAATTTGATGATTTAGATTCGCAAACTAGGTTGTTTGGTTAGAACAGGTTAGATCGTGTTCGATCAGAAACGAGTCTGTGTTTTCGCATGGTGTCGATCGACACACTGGGTGTGTCGGTCGACACAGAACAACGAAAACGACAGATTCGGCGGCTAGGGTTTTTCGCGTAGAAAAACTGAAAGCCTTCTGTGTCGATCGACACAGGTTGAGTGTCGGTCGACACAGAGCAGATTCGGTCACGTATCGATCGACACAGGTTAGTGTCGGTCGACACAGACCAAGCGAATGGTTAATCGGTTCAATTGGATTGAACCAGTTATCATGCTTGGTTAAGTCCGAATTGATCGGTTTAAATTGGATAAATTGGTTCAATTGGATTGAACTGATTATCTCAATTAGCATGAACCGGTGGGTTAAATCAGTTTGATTGGATAATACGGTTCAATTGAATTGGACCGGTTATCGCAATCAGTTGAAACTGGTTTAAACGGTTTAAATTGGATGGATTGGTTCAATTGGATTGAACTAATGATACCAATTAGTATAAACCGATTGGTTAAGATCAGTTTGATCAGATAAGTCGGTTCAATTGGATTGGACCGGTTATCAAAACCATCTTTGGTTTAGGTCTATGTCGAACGTCACACATGGGTTGTGTCGATCGACATAACCGGTTCGATGAACCGGGTTAATTGAATTAACCGGTCATTGAAATCCGGTTTTGTTTGGTTATGTCGATCGACATACAGAGTCTGCGTCGATCGACACAGTGCTCGGAATTCTGGTTATTGAACCTTGAATTTGCAGAAACCAAACTCGACCAAAACCTTGATCAAAGATTAGCTTCAATATGGTCAACTGTCAAGACTCATTTAGTTGTGTGATGTCTAGCCAAGAGCTTGGTGTCCACAATTACATGAGTAAGGCATGTAGTAGAGTTGATGAACATGCAGTGCTAAACATCAACAATTACATGACCTAATAGATTGATTTGCTAACCTTTCAGAGTTTAGTTTCCTCAACTAAATATCAAGAAACCTTGATGTCTTGCCCAATCTTGTCTGCTGTGAAAACTCGTTTCATTGTTGGATAATCTTGGAGTCCTTGATATCCACAGTGACATGAGCAAGGCAGGTGATCATTGATAGAATTGCAGTGCGACTGTCAATGATCACTAGACATAGAGATTGGTTTACTTGACTGGGCTGTCGGAAGTTCTGGGCCCGGAGACATCAGAGTGGATTAGACATATTTGTCTCATCCACAACCAAGAGTTGTACTGGGTACAATTAGCAATGATTTGCTTACCTAGAAAACTAAAGTCTGAATAACGGCGAGTCGCCCACTCAAATTTTAGTAATCTGAGGATCTTGGATCATTATATTCATAGAGGAAACATTGTTTGAATATAATGCGAGTTTTCTTATTAAATAAGAATTCTCATCATATACATAACTAAATCTCTGTTTTTCTTGGATTTCAGCTTATGTCTATGACTACTTTCTCGTTGCGATCCGTCCTTGAGAAGGACAAGTTAAATGGATCCAACTTCCTGGATTGGTATCGGAATCTGAGATTCATTCTCAAGCAGGAGAGCAAGGACTATGTCCTTGAGAAAGCTCTTCCAGAAAGGCTTGGGACCAATCGCTCGCGTGCAGTGTATAATGCTTGGAATAAGCATTATATGGATGTGGTAGATGTGCGTGGTCTGATGTTGGCTACCATGAACTCAGACTTGAAGAGTCAGTATGAGAACATGGAGTCGCCAATAGAGATGATCACCAGTCTGAAACTAAAGTTTCAGGATTTGGCACGAGTTGAGAGATTCCAGATGGTGAAGTCTCTCACTGGGTGCAAACTACCAGAAGATGCTCCAGTCAGTCCTCATGTCATTAAACTGATGGGTTACGTTGATAACCTGGGGAGACTGGGATGTCCTGTCAGCTTAGAGTTGGCTACTGACATCATTCTGCAGTCACTGCCGTCAAGCTATGATAGGTTCATTGAGAACTATATCAAGAAAGGCTTGACGAAGACGTTGACTGAGCTGCATGGCATGCTCAAGACAGCAGAGCAAAACATCAAAAGGGGAAAAAGATTTGAGAAATCTTTTATAGACAAGGGTGAAGGCAAGGCTGTCCAGATTTGGAATCAGGATAAGCATGTGTCATCTTTTAAGCCCAAGTCAAGCCCATCTGGTGTTAGTAAGTGCTTCTACTGCAATGAGTCGGGGCATTGGAAGAGAGATTGCAATAAATTCTTGGAAGATTCACAAGAGATGGAGAAGATGTATGGTACTTCTTCTTCAGGTATTGTGTTATTAATTCAAGTTCTACATAAGTATTGGATACTTGTTGTGGTACTGATATTTTTTGAAATATGCAGGACCTAAGCGACAGTAGAACGTTGAAGAAAGGACAAGTGGAACTACGAGTCTGGTTGAAGCAATGGTTGTTACATGAGCCGTAGAGATTCTTCACTTGTAGGAGCCTTTCATACTTGGTTTTAGAAATTAAGTAATTGCTACTATGTATCTGCCTTGTGCAGAAATGTCTTTCATTTTCTTTTGAGAATTTGGATGTTTTTCATTTTGATAAAAGACAAGTTTTGTTCTTTGGATCTTAATGAAATATTCTATGGTAGCACCCCATTTAAAATGGGTTTTATATCTTAAACCAGCAGAAGTTAAATATAACACAAATACTAAAGGTTTAAGTCTGATGACTCAAACTCGATTTTCTTTGGTATAGTCATTTAACCACAAGAGTGAAGCGGATTCAGTAAATCCATAGGTTTTGGACTTATTTGATTGTAAATCAATTGAGACATGAATCTTGCTTGCTGGACCAAATGACTAAGGCCCATTTAGCAGAGCTAAAAGGAAACGGGCCAGAGGCTTATTGGGCCCTACACATACTGATGTATGCGGCCCAACTAGCATTATTGCCAAAGGAAATATTCTGTACTTCATTACTTTATTGATGGATTCAATAAGCATGGCTGTGTTCATTTGATGAGACACAAGCTGGAATCCCTTAAGGGAGTTCCAAGATGAAGTGTAGAACCAATCTGACAGAAGTATTGAGATCCTCGATTGAATCGCGGAGGAAAATACTAGAGTCAAGAATTGGGTGATCATCTGAAAGAATGAATCAGATCTTATGAGACATGATTCGATTAATGATGAATCACATGAATCTTCCATAACCATTTAAGAATACGTTCTGAAATGTCTATGTTCACGCTAAAAGGGTTTCTATCAGAATCAGTGAAAAAACACCACATTGGATGTGGACTGGGTGATTTCCAAATTTGTTTTTCTGATTAATTGGGATTGCAAGGTTTGCGTAAGACAGTAGTCAACAAACAAACTTGAATCCAAATCTGATAAGCTCTACCTCGCTGGTTGTCCTGAGGAAACCAAGGCTTAGTACTTTTGCTGTCCAGAACTGTGTCTTTTAAGAAAGGTGATACTTTCAAAAGGAACAGTGGGAGTAAAAGTACACATCGAAGAAATTCGATAAACACAGGAGGCTGCTCAATCTGTTGAGAGAGAGCAGCGGTGAGATCTACAGAGTGTTGTAGGATCTGCAACTGTGGAGCCAGAAATTCGCAGATCCGAAAGGATCCGTCACTAACTCGAGAGTGATTTCTCGTAACCAATTGTCGTGATATGTTGATCATTGAAAAATGACGAACATGCGAAATTCGAAGAAGCGATGGTGAGCCCCAACTCCGAAAATTGGCTGGGTATGCATGTTAGCTTCACCGATCCATTTCTGGATTGAAGCAAACATCTTGGAGTTGGAATCAACATTCTGATAAATTGGTCAAAGGTTTTGACTTGATCAAAAAGAAAAAGAAACCATGCGTTTACAAGAAGACTAGTGGGAGCGTAATGGCAATTCTCACACAGTATGTAGATAACATACTTGAATCTCATAAATGACGTTCCGATGCTAAAGTCTTGTCAAGATTTAGGTCGGAAGTCAAAATTTAACGGAAGACATGGGAGAAGCCGCATGAATTCTTGGAACAAGAATCTATTGATATAGATTGAGTAAGCTAATTGGATCGTGTCAAAATCCTTATGTTGATAAGGTATTGGACAGATCTAATGTGCCTGATTCCAAGAATGGCTTCATACCAAAGGTCTTATGGCAACAATCTAAGCAAGATGAAGTGTCTTGGACACTGGCTGAGCTACTAACAATATTAGCAAGATGAAGTGTTTTGATCACTGTCTGAACTAGTATTAATGAATGTGATTACTTTTGTTGCTGCAATGGAATCCATCATAAATGCCATATTTTGCGCTCGTCTAGATGCAGCTTAAGCATGACGAGAATATACCAATATATTCCGGTAATAGTCACTGAACAGTTACCAGAAATATCCCAAATGTTTAGAAACACTAAGGATAGGTTCGTGGTGAACTGATAAAGTGACGAACCAGTTGAAAGTAGTTAGTCGGACAAAGACGATTCCCGGTTCCCACCTGGTTATGTCTCTTTGTCTGAATGGCGATGCTAACTGTTGGAAAGGCTCCAAGCAGTAGACCGTAGAATAGTGCTTTTATCTGAATGGCGGTGTAATTTATTGAAATTGTTTCAAGCAATAGCACCGCACTCTCTCCCACAACCTAAGCACATAATTTATTCTGTTGCTGTAGGTGTAAGATATCTGAAAAGATGATCTTGATTCTAGTGGGAGTTATTTTAGTTATGTTGTAAACTTAACATATACATGCTTTGGCAGTGTTTGTAAGTTAAAACTGACATCAGTATTATTTAATTATTGGATAATTAAATAATGGTCCCAAAGTACTTTATAGTCATCTTATAGGTCATCAAGTTGAAGACTTGATCGTGAAACCCTATAAGTAAAAGATGACATAAATTATGATTGTCCCTAGTCAAGGTTGTTAAAATGGGACACTAACAACCGCGCAGACTAGTATGTGAGGTGACTGTTGGACTAAGTTTCATGGAGTCAATGATATGATTATCACAGTCAGTCACATAGATATATGTTGGTGAACATATGATCGGGCATGACCCGCTTAATGAGAACTCCACAGGATAGTTATATATAAGTGTCATGGGAGGTTTTCATTACGACTATAGAGTATAGTCCTTAGACCTGAGTTCATCATGCTATCTAACATATGAATTGGTGCGCTTTGACCTTGTCAAACGTCGTTCCGTAACTGGCGGCTATAACGGCATTGTTTCGACGTATCATGAAGTATGTGTAGAAACAGGGATGGAACAAGATGGAATTTGTCCCTCCTGTGTAATGGGAGATAAATATCTCAGGGCCCATCGAAGATTTGATACTGAGAAAATGCATGGCCGTGCTCAAACGAGGTGATTGTCAGTCGTTTGTTTATCAGTATAGATCAGAAGTTCGATGAACATGATGTTGGCTATAATAAGGATGACACAGTCTCTTGCCTTATGCCATATCGAGATATAGAGACGAAGGGATTATAGGAATAGATGATTCCAGTACAAGTGGGAGATTGTTGGGATTATGTCCTGAAATCACATTGTACGAACTCTAGAGATAGTTGTATTGTTGAGATCGGACAATTCATGTGATACTGGGTAATCATAATGTTTTGCTAGAAACCAATTATGACAAATGAGTTGTAACTCATTTCCAGTATCGTGTGAACCTACAGGGTCACACACCTAAGCAAGTTGGATATACTCTGCATGGGATAGATCATTGGCATATGGTCTGATCGATGTGTATTGGATACGCATCGAATTGAGTTTCAAAGAGGTGTATCGATCGACACCATTAGGTGCGTCGGTCGATACAAGACTTGTGTCGATCGACACCAATGGATGTGTCGGTCGACACAGTGGCGAATCCGAAACTGATGTTTCGGTTTATGACAGAGTCGATATATAAGTGATCTTATTATTCGACCTAAGAGAGACGAGCCGCCCAGACAGTTTTATGAGATAGAAAACAGAAGCTCTTCCTATAGAAACTAAGGTCCCAAAGAGATCCGAGCACCGGCGCTAGCAACCCGGCGGATTCCAGCTTGTGTGCGTGTGGACTACGATAGAGGCGCAGCATCTGAGGCGCAGTAGATCTCGTATTACCTGATCCATCTTCCGCTGCCAAACACCAGGTAATCACGAGGTGAGATCCATGATTCAATTAACTAGACCCTAGATCCTAGGTTATCGGGAACTCGCGAGCATTCTGAATCTGTAGAATTGGCTCGGATTCCCAACAGTATCTATGGTATAAATACTGACTTGGGATGGTATTATTTTGGGTGTGGTAGATGTAACAAAAAGGTTATTAAAATTGATCCCAAACCTTTATGGTGGTGTGAAGTTTGTGATACAATTGTGACCTATGCTACACACAGGTATTATATATTATGTTACACCTAAATGGTTTGAGATTATGACTATGAGTATACTTATTCTTGAAACATTTTTTATTTGTTTATAGGTACAACTTGCATCTCAAGATTAGGGACACAACTGGAACATCTAAGTTCATGCTTCTGGACACACCTGCCAAGACTGTTGTTATGGAAACTGCTGCGAAACTACTGAATCGTTTTTTTGATAAGGTACATTGTTTAGCTCCATAAAATTTTATATATAAATTCATTAATATTATAGTTTTTTCAAATGAGAACAGATTGAAGATCATGAGTTGTTGCCTACTGAGATCAAGGATGTGATCGGTAAAACTTTTCAGTTTGGTGTGTTTATCGAGAAGGAGAATATTTAGTATGGTAATGATACCTTTAAGGTTGGAAAGGTTTGGACTGGTATTGAAATAGTATCAGGTGACTCTGTTGTGTTAACTATTTCTGAAACGAACAAGGGATCAACTCTGATTAGTGGTGGTGAGGTAATATTCACATACAAAAAATCGATGACATTTAGAATTGGTAATATCTATACATCTCTATAGTAATTTTTATGTTATTTCTCTCCAAAGGATTCTCTGCTTCTTACGGACAGTCAGGGAAATTCAGATGTTGTAACAACCCCATCATCTAAGCGATCAAAAGAAGATGAGGTAGTTGCACTTGACATAACTTCAACATCCAATAAGCACTGCACCAAATAGATTAAACTGGAAAGGATTTCGGAAGAAGAGTTGGAAAAAATGATTATGGCTGAAGATGATGAAACTTTGATTTTATTATAATAAGTTTGTTATTTGCTTTGGTGTTTGCGTTGATATTTACTGGTGTTTTCTTTGGGGTTTTTTTAATACTTAAAACAATGCTAAAAAATTCAAAAATGTGGATCAGGATCTTTAAAAATATCGTTATAATTAAATATGGTACATAAGAACAAAATACTATTGGAAACAAAATATGATTTGGAACAAAATATGATTTGGAACAAATTATGCATGGCTGTTGGAAGATGTTACCAACATGCCATATTAGTACTCCTAAGACCAAAGAAAATATTAGAACATATCAGTTAACATTAAAAGGAAGTTCTATTATACGTATATTATACTGAAACAGAATATATACACAACCCAAGAACGTATTTAAACGAGTGGTTCGTATGCCATAATATTGGTCAATCTATAATGATAATATATAGAAATATCTAATGCTACATATGATATTCAATCTGCAAGAGAAAGATTTGAGATTAATTCAGATGATGCCTTTCATATCAGAATTATAAGCAGTCGTGAGAAGGATGGCAGGACATATGATACGCCTACTGCTACCGAAGTTGCTGCTCTGATCCCTGGGGATTTCAATTTGGGAATGAAAGATAGAGATGTTATCTTGGATAATAAGAAGACAGGACGTCTCCAAAGAATCAATGAAATTCATCCATCATATCTTGCTCTTCAGTATCCTCTTATATTCGCATACGGTGAAGATGGTTTTAGACCTGGTATAAAGAAAAGAGTCACTGCTGCTACAAGAAGATGAAGAGGGATTGTATTAGCACGAGACAATGGTTTGCTTTCCGTCTTCAGGAGAGGGAAAATGAGAGTCACACTCTATTATATTCTAAAAGACTCTTTCAACAAATTTTGGTTGATTCTTTCACCACTATTGAGTCTAATAGGTTACGTTACCTAAGGGTGAATCAGACCAAATTGAGGTCGGATACATACGACTCCATAAAGCAATCAGAGAATGCTGGAAACGATGATATGAGCGAACAAGGAAATCGTTGGTATCTGCCAGCAACTTTTATCGGTGGACCGAGATACATGAAGAACAATTACCTGGATGCAATGGCGATTTGCAAACATTTTCGATTTCCAGATCTTTTCATTACATTTACATGTAATCCTAAGTGGCCGGAAATCATCAGGGTTCTGAAAAAATGCAATCTGAAGCATGATGATATGCCAGACTTAATTTGTAGGGTGTTCAAGATGAAACTGGAATTTCTCATGGGTGTCTTAACCAAAAAAAAGCTATTGAGAAAGACAGTGGCATGTAAGTGATCCCTATTTGAGATTATTTTTCTACACATTTAAATGTTTGTCTCTTTAACATGCATGTTTGTTTGGTATTTTGGCCGCAGCAATGTATACCATCGAGTTTCAAAAACGTGGCTTACCCCATGCTCACATTTTGTTGTTTATGCACTCAAAATCCAAATTTCCTACTACTGATGACATTGACAAGATAATATCAGCAGAGATTCCTGACAAAAGAAAGGATCCTGATCTTTATGAGGTTGTGAAAGATATGATGATTCATGGACCTTGTGGATCTATCAACATGAATTCACCATGTATGGAGAATGGCACATTACGAAGTTATATCCAAAGCAACATGCTTCAACCACTACATTCAACAAAGAAGGATTTCCAATTTATAGGAGACGTGATCTATCCGATCGTTACGTTGAAAAAACGGCATTAAGCTTGACAATAGATATGTCATTCCCTATAACAAAGATCTATCTTTACGTTATAGGGCTCATATTAATGTGGAGTGGTGCAATCAAACTGGATCTATCAAATATTTATTGAAGTATATAAACAAGGGTCAAGATCGAATTATTGTGGTGGTTGAGCCACCGAGCACAGGGGTACACGAGCAAACACCTGGTAGCAAGCCAGGTCAGAAGGAACAACAGAAAGATGAAATCAAAGATTTTTTCGATGGAAGGTTAGTTTTATGTATACCGTGTTTTTATTTATATCAGAACCATTTTATTTATGAAACATAGATGATGGAGTACCTTTTTTGGGGAAATAATGATTATTGCAGATATGTTTCTTCATGTGAAGCTGCATGGAGGATTTTTACTTTCCCAATACACTAGTGGAAAGAATGCAATTCCATCTGCCTGGGAAACAAGTTGTTTTGTTTAAGGACGATGATACTTACGAAACAATCACCAGTCGCGTACTTATTGAAAAAAGCATGCTTCTTGGGTGGTTTGAGTTGAATAAATCAGAAGAATTATTTCCCGGTACAGACGTAAAAATAAGTGATGTTTCTCGGAAGCTCACATATGCACAGATTCCAACAAAGTTTACTTGGAATAATAAGGAGAAAAAAATTCTATCCTAGAAAGAGAGGATTCACCATTGGGAGGATTAACTATGCTCCACGCAAAACCGAGGAAGCCTACTATATGCGGGTCTTGCTCAACATTGTTAGAGGTCCAACATGTTTCGAAGACATCAGAACATTCAATGGTGTTGTGTATCCAAAATACAAAGAGTCATGTTTTGCTCGGGGGTTATTGAAAGATGATCAAGAGTACATAGCGGATCTTGTGAGGGCAAGCTTCACAAGCTTTGCGTCCCATCTCCGTCATATATTTGCTATTATGTTGATGTCTGATACTTTGGGAAAGCCGGAGGTTGTTTGGGAGAACACGCGGGAGTTTCTTTCCGACGATATTGAGTATAATATGAGAAAACATTTAAACAGACTAGGTTTCTTTTTTCTTTAAGTTTTTTTGTTTTGCTTTTACTTATGTTGAACGCAAAATTTACATGTTTTTTAACTACAATTATTTTAAATTTTGTAACGCTTTGTTTGAGTGAGGTCGATAAACAGGACTATGCTCTACAGGAGATTGAGAAGATATTGAAAAGCAACGGAACTTCTCTAGAAAGATTTGATGACATGCCAAAGCTACGCATAAATCCTAGCGACTGTTCAAATGTTCTGGTAATGGACGAGCGAAGCAATAATCGAGATGAGTTGAAAGAAATGCATGATCGTGATATTATGAAGCTAACGGATGAGCAAAAAGATGTTTATGATGAGATTACGAGGGCTGTCTCAGAAGGAAATGGAGGAGTGTTCCTTGTCTATGGTTTTGGTGGTACATGCAAAACGTTTCTATGGAAATTACTATTAGCTGCTATAAGAAGTAAATGCGATATTGTGCTGAATGTGGCCTCGAGTGGTATCGCTTCCCTTTTGTTGCCAGGAGGAAGGACTTCTCATTCAAGGTTTGGCATACCCATCAATCCAGATGAGTTTTCAGTTTGCAATATTCAGCCTAGATCAGATCAAGCATATTTGGTGAAAGAAGCCTTTCTTATAATATGGGATGAGACACCCATGATGAGTAGACACTGTTTTGAATCTTTAGATAGAAGCTTGGGAGACATTATTGGGAACAGAAACAACAAGCCTTTTGGTGGTAAGGTGGTTGTCTTTGGGGGCGACTTTAGGCAAGTATTACCAGTTATCCATGGTGCTGGAAGGGCTGAAATAGTGATGGCGGCTCTGAATTCGTCATACATTTGGGAACATTGCAAGGTACTAAAGCTAACAAAGAATATGAGGCTTTTATCGAATAATATCACGCCAGAAGAGTTTAGAGACATCGATGAGTTTTCCAAATGGATATTAGATGTTGGAGATGGTAAAGCTGGCGGAGAAAATGATGGAGAATCTTTGATCACTATTTCAGATGTGTTTTTGATTAAGGATGCAGATGATCCAATAGAATGTATATGCAATAGAGTTTATGGAGATGCTTCTGCTTTAAAAGAAAGCAACGAACCAAAGTTTTTTCAAGAAAGAGAAATTCTTTGTCCTACGAATGAAGACGTTAACATGATCAACGAGCACATGCTGGATAAGCTGGACGGTTAGTTAAACTTCTTCATCGTTGTCTTCTATAGCTTAATTGTAACATCTTGGTCAACTAACTTATTTCCTTTTTGGTTATTTTGTAAACAGGTGAGGAAAGAATCTATTTAAATTCTGATACCATTGATCCATCCGATACAGGAGCCACCAATGACCAGGCTCTAACCCCAGATTTTTTAAATAGTATAAAGACTTCCGGTCTACCAAACCATTGTCTTAGACTGAAGGTTGGTTGTCCTGTGATGTTGTTAAGAAACATTGATCATACAGGAGGATTGATGAACGTAACTAGGCTTCAGATCACAGATTTGTATGATTTCATGATTGGGGCAAGGATTATTACTGGTGAAAAGGTTGGTCAAATTGTTCATCTTCCGAGATTGTCGATAACACCTTCTGATGCAAAGTTACCTTTCAAGATGCGGAGACGCCAACTTCCCATCGCAGTTGCGTTTGCCATGACTATTAATAAAAGTCAAGCGCAATCACTTTCTGAAGTTGGATTGTTCTTGCCACGCCCTGTTTTTTCACATGGTCAACTTTACGTGGCAATTTCGAGAGTAACATCTAAAAATGGGTTGAAGATATTGATAATTGACAATGAGGGAAAGCCACAGAAAGAAACAATGAACATTGTGTTCAAAGAGATTTTTTCAAAATCTCAGATAATTTGTGTGATTTATTGTTTTATTAGTTTGTAGTTTTTTCATGAAGCTATTCCTTTGGTTTATTGTGTTTATGGATACTGTTTTTTTTAACTTTACTAAATCTAGTTAAATTTGAGTTGACATATAACATTCATCAATGATTTGCATGCATCTTCACCTTTCAACATTATAAATTAGCGTGTTTATTTATTACATTATATTACATATACTAAGCCAATCAAGATATTAATCCATGTTAATTCTAAAGGATATAATTTTATACAAAACAATTTATGAATATTCGTTTAAACAATTCTATACTATAAATACTAATTATCCGATATTAATTTAAAATTGATTAATTGAAGTATATAAGATGTGAAATATGGAAAAATGGAAACTAATCCAACCAACTCTCATAAATTTTAATAATATCTAACTCCATAAGTTATCATTTATTATGAAAAATATAATTATAATAAATATGTATTAAATTTCGTGTTTTAAATTTTGATTTGACAACTACGTACATGAATCATTACTTTGCATACATATTAACAAATGTCAACTAATTTTTAGTCAATTTTCAATATATATAAAATGGAAAACATCTACAAAGAAGATATGTTATGTATATACTATAAAATTTAATTTTGCATTTCTTATACATATACGATCAAAATGAAACAGTTTAGGAATGAATATGTGAATATTTTAGTGGAAGAAAATTTTGAATTATAGTTTACTAATAACGGGAGAATTTAGTATAGAACAGAAAATCTAGGTTTGAACCGTTTTAGAAACAAATTTCCAAGAACCCCAGCATAAACACTCGGACAGTTATATCTAATACTAACCTCAGAGTTATTCTCGGAAAATCGATATTTCTGCAAATATTATATTTACTAATGCTGGTTTGCAATGTGAATATTCGTTTAACCTGTTTAATGTAACACATTGAATTTTTACGTTTTCTCACAAAATCTTAGTATACGTGTTTTTTTGGTATAAAATATATGTTTTTAATTAATGTTCTGACGCTTCTTAAAGAAATCTCCAAGTTCAGTTAACACAAGCAATGTAAACATTTACTATACACGCAACTATTTAACTTAATCGAGATTATAGTTGGGACTATATATATTTGCATAATTAAGTTTCTCTACCATTAGCCATTAAAAAAAACTTCTCTTATATTGTTCTAATCTTCAGACGGAAAACAAAACATGAGTGATTACGTTGATTTGTACGACTTTGATGGTTCGGAGCAGTGTTTACAGATTGAAGTTAAGGTCATAAGGAAGTGGTTCACCAGTGACGACATAAATGGTCTACAGATTCATGCGATTGTGTCTGATAAATTCGTAAGTTTTTTATTGCTAAAATCTATATTGTACTTATCTGTTTTGATTTATACACTATACATATTCATAATTGGTATTTTTCTCTTTGATAAATCTAATGTTAAAGGGTTATAAGATCGAAGTTATCATACCACAGACGTTTGTAGACAAGTTCAAGGACATGATTGAACATGGATCTTGGACAACTATAAATTTTTTTGAAGTGATATATATCAATGGAAACTTCAGAAATACATATGCTGAAAAGAAGATCTACCTTGAGGAAGACACCAAAGTCGACAAACACCCCAACGGATCTGATGATATGTTATGTGAATTTGTGATCTTCAAGAACATACTGCAAGGCTGTGTGCAACATCTCTACACCATTTGTATGTTTGGTTTAATTTTAATAAATTTCCAAATAAGTAGTTATTAGTAAATACAATTATAATAATCGTGAGATGTAATTAAGATTTTATGTTATTTAGATGTGATAGGTGCAATAATGTGCGTTGGTACTCTCATCTCAAGCCAAGACTACACAATCAGTTTTTGGATTAAAGAAAGAGAGTAAGCATTTAGTTGAGAGGAATATTAAATAATTTTATAATGTATTTACATTCATGCATTAGCTTTCACTAATTCCATTTAATTATATGAAGCAACACATTCATAAAATGTGTTGCAAAGGATAGGGTCGCCATGAAATTCAATGATCTTTGGAACTCAAGTGGAAATCATAAAACAGTTGTGTGTCTGAGGTTTTGGAGGGTTAATAATTCTACAAGTAAGAAACTTCTATCATAGTATATTCTATTTTGTTGTCATTCTAGTTTTAGTAATAAAAATTTATAAAATAATAAAAAATAATCGCAAAAAATTCTATGTATTAGGAGTACCAATACTTAAAGATTCTGGTGAAATCTCGGATGTCATCTTCGATCTAGAAATTGAAGAAACCACTTCCATCAAAAAGTGGTAAATGAATTATAACTAGCTACAAATAATCTATATTTCATCAAACCAAATAATAATAATCATTATTATTGTTTTTGTAGGATTTGAACTTGCTGAATGACTAAACTCTGGTGAAGAAGAATCAAGTATTTTGTTGCCCCTATCCTTTCATGTTTTTAATATAATAAACTTATTTCTATCTGCCTGTAATATTTTACAGGAATTTCCTTCATAACATTATCGGTTATATGTTACGGTCACTGTTTTTTGGGGACATATGCTTATGCTATTTTTTCGTTAATTGTTATCTACTTTAGCATGAAATGCACGATTAGAATATATAATCTGATATTTATAAAATGTTATAGTAATTATTGTTAAAATTTTCTTAAGGTCTCCGCTAATATCCATATATTCAAAACTTGATATACAAAACAAATCCAAACACTTGATTACTCTATATAACAATCTATACTAATAAAGTCACTAGACAAACTATATTAAATAGCCACCACACATAAACAATATGGAGATAAAATTAAAAACATTATATAATTTTATATAAACTAATTAACACCATTTTATCATATTATATAATTTATACTATTAAAACAGATTAACATCATTGTATAATATTTTAAATATATAAAGCAAACATGAACCCGCGCTACTGTAGTGCGGATCAAAATCTAATTATAATTTAAATTTATTAATTATTTAATATAATTTTTAGTAAGTGAATATTATGATAATTATTGAACTTGAAATAAAAATAAGATCTATTCAAGAAGAAAATGGAGACTTTGTCAGTTCCTTTTTTTTTCTCTACTTGTCCTCAATTTGGGTCTAAAATCCTAATATAATTTTATTCAGAAAAGTAAGATACAAAGTAGCATAAGCATATGTCCCCAAAAAGCCGACGTCTGATTTCTTCGGAGCTCGGAGCTGGTAGAGGGCTCTGGCGATTGAGCAACGAAGGGACTTTTGGTGGTGGCGTTGAAGGTGTTGCCCGCGGCGGAAGTCGGCGATCTGTTGTAGTTAGCGGTCCATTCGCGCGGTTGCTTTGCTCCGGTGACTCGATCTCGTTGCCTTGGGGCTCTTTTCTGCTAGGGGAGAGCGGCGAGGGCGTGAGGGGTGGCTAGTCGTTAGCCGGTAAGGGGCGGCGGCGTGGTGGCGGTTTTAGAGGAGCGATGTGGAGGTGCACCGCGGAGAAGACCGGAGATCTTGGTAGGTAAGTCGAAGCCCTGTGGTGTCTCGGTGTGCGCAGTGGAGTGGTAGTCTTTCTTTTCATTGGTGTATTTCCGGTTTTGGCCGTGAGGTCTTCCTCAGTGTAGCGAGCTCGTCGGAAAGTGGTGGTGCGGCTGATGAGCTTCCGGTTTCGGATGTGGTGGCTTGGGTCGGTTCTCCGGTGGCCTCAGACGGAATCAAAACGCAAATCGGCAACCTGCCACTTTATAACCGCCGGCGAGTTATGCAGATTTGCTTGGCGGCTGACCTATTCCACTTGGGTTCATTTTCTCCTGTAGACATTTTCCAATTAGGGTTTTGCTTTACCGGTTTAATTACTTTCGGTTCTATTGTAACAAAATAATTCTCCCGGTTTGGGAATTAATATATATATATTAAAAAAAAAAAATAAGATACAAATGAGCTTGCTTACCACAATCCTTCGAGATGGACTAATAGAGTTGATACGACAGATTTGGAATCTGTCTATTTTACCACTACTAGACTATATACAAAGGGAATTCTGGTCAATTCTTTTTGTCGCCACTACGATTTACAAGACGAATCCATCAACCATCTTTTCTTTTCATGTCCAACATCACAACGAACAAGGCCCAAGTACCTCAAATAGAGTGGATAGCTTCACCAAGCGATGACTTCTAGGTTAACCTTTCTAGACAACAACAAATTGAACTATCTCCCCTGATACAATTTTTACCTTAGTGGTTGTTGTGGCCAGGACCGACCCTGACCTAAAACCTAACAATCAAGGGTTTTAGACGCCAAAATATTATAGATAATTTAGGGCAGCAATTTACTAAAATCATATTGTGGATCAGTGGTTAAAGCACCTATTTTAATGGTGTGGTAGTGGGTTCGAAGCTTCAGTGAAGCAAAAAAATTTATGTTTGCTTTAAGTGTTAAAATATATTGGGTCAAGCCTGGTTGTGGCATATATAGAATTCACGTAATGTAATGGTCCTCAAAGAAACACCAATCAAACCTGATGTTAATGTGGGATATTGCATTTAAGAAGTTAATGAGTGGCTCCAATGTCTTCACGATACTTCACCTGTCCAACATGCTCTCCTGCCTTCAAACCTACATCAGTCAAACACTTAGAAAATACCACTAGAAAATATTTATAGATGCAATTTTGATGCTTCCTTTGATCCTGAAACCAATCATGGTTTTGGAGGTTGGATTGTTAGAGATCAACGTGGATATGTTGTGTTATGGGGTGCTTCATCTTTTCCTTAGTCTTTCTTCACGTTTGGAGCAGAAACCTAAGCTCTTCTTTTCAGCTTTAAATGATAGAAGACTTCGATCATTCAACAACATCAAATTTGAAAGAGACTTAAATTTTAATTCAACATTTAACTGCCGAAACTACAGATTGGAGGATTCACAACATTGGACAAGAGATACTTCAACTTTCCAGATATTTTTAGTGGCAAATTTTACCTTTACCCGAAAAAACTCATACCAAACACAGCCCATGGTATAGCCCAATTTGCTGCTACGTCTCTATTCCATTCTTCTACTTTTACTACCCTTCCATTATGGCTACAAAACTCTGTATATCAAGATTATGTAAACTCCTCTGTTCAGTAATAAATATATTTCTTGTCGAAAAGAATATTATGATAGTTGGGTGCTCAATGAAAAAAATGCATTGAATAACATTTTTTTTTAAATAGTTTTATAATATTTTGTTTCTGCTAAACAAGTCATAATAAAAGTTATGTGATATAATATAAGTATAATATGCATTGCGTTGATTTAAAATACTTTTTATAGAATCATATGTTCACATATGGAATTTATTTGTGATTTTAATATTTTAATAGTTAAATTTATAATTTTATATAATTATAATTACAGATTTATGAAAATCGAAACATGATAATCTGTTTATTTTAATATTTTTAATTGATTTTACTTCATTTTAATTTTTATATAATTAAATTTAGTTAATTTATCTTTTTAACATGTTTTCCACTGAACAAAATGTTTTTAATTATTTATTATAATCGAAACTAATTTTATAGTGGTCTAATATTTTGAACATTTGATAGAGTAATGCGTCAAAAACTACGATCATACAAATATCATCCGTAATCTAACTTATTATACATTCGAATAATATAAATTTTAAAGAATTTTAATACTTTTATAAAATTAAGAAAATATCAATTGAAATTAGTTAATCCATATTTTTAGCCCGTTTCCCAGTAGATATTTTTAAAAAAGAAAATTATAATTTAAATTGGTTAATCTAAAATTTTGCAAATTTGATGTGTCCTGCTCGGAATTTCCGAGAAAATGTGTTATGCTCGGAACTTCCGAGGGAATATGTTTTACTCGAAACTTCCGAGTGAATGTGTTATGCTCGGAACTTCTAAGAAAGTATGTTATGCTCGGAACTTCCAAGGGAGTGTGTTCTGATCAGAACTTCTGAGAGAATGTGTTATGCTCGAAACTTCCGAGAGAATGTGTTCTACTTAGTGAATCCAATGGAATGTTCAGATTGTCCGAGCATCTTGGTCTACCTCTGATTGTCGGTGGTTGCAAGACTTATATGCTTGGCTTATCTGTCGTAAGTCATTGAATTGCTATGTAGTAGATTTTTGTAGACGAGTTGTTAAGTTGGTTCCTCGCAAACAGTAGTCAAGCTAATTTCTCCTTGTCAAAGGTGTTCTTGTTTTCGAGATATTCAGACAAAATTTCGTCGAGAAGTTTTTGCCGAAAGTTATCGAAATCTTTTTGTTTCTCGGTGGAGACTGATTGGACGCAAGGTGTGTTTAATCGAGGAATAAACCGCGAGCAAACCATCCAAGCAGTATGTCCGAGCCGATCAGCATGCATACATTGAGTAGGATGATCATGCGGCTCGCCGAACAGGTGTCGTCAAGCCAAGCGGGAAGTTTTCAAATTAGACCATTACTTCATAGCGCCAAACATGATGGACTGATCGGAAATTCCGAGCAGCATTGACTGATCAGAAATGCCGAGCAGAATGTTTTTGAGCATACAAGTTCATCAAGCAAGGTGTACGCAGAAGTGACGAGCGGGTTTGCTCGGACCTTCTGAGCATCCGAGCAGCCAACATCTTGGATCATCCAATCAAAGCTTGCATGTGGAGTTGCCGAAGGGTGGTCTTCGAAGCAATTTCATATGTTGTTAACCTTTTCAGCGGAACGGTTTGTCGTTTCGGTGTATGAAATGGATGCTTTTTTACTTCTAATGAAATGTTTTTGTTCTAAGTTTTAAGACTCATCCTCAAATGTTTAGAAATTCATTGTTGGTATTTCGTTGCTGCTTTCGAATTCGAGCGAGCAAAACAGTCGTTAAAGTGCATTGAATCTTGACTGGTCGTGTTTACGAATGTGATGAGTTTGAGAGAGACATCGCATTGGATTGTCCGAATATGTCTGCTCGGATTTTCCGGCAAGATTTGGTTTCGGGTGAGTTTGTCGAGCCTACTAAGGATGATCTGTTATTTTGACAAATCGAGAAGTCGTGTTAACGTTACGTCGATTAGTGCGGAAAAGTCGAAAAGATTTTGTCGGGGTAAAATCTCTCTTATTGGCTTCGTATAAACTGCGCAGGAAAGAGATATATTTTACATTTATTAAATCTGAGAATAGAGAAATTGTTAACCAATTTTGAACTCTAGTCTAAAAGACGACTATGTTTTTTGGTAATTCTTTCGTTTCCTTGTTATCCTTCATCTTTACAAAATACTCAGATTTAAAACTTGATTAATTACATAATTAATCATTGTGAAGGTTCATCTTTAATCTATGCATATTTTCAAAGAAAAGAAAAGCTTGTAATTAGAAATGAAAAAACAAAAAAAAAGTCAGTAGATGAGCTGATAACCTGCAATTTTTTTTTTTTTAATAACCTGTTAATTAACTTCGCATGAAATTGGGCTTAACAAAAACTATTGGAAATAGCATCATTAACAATGTGCCCTATCACATGTTCCTCATCTTAATCATATAAATAAATTTTATTCTATGTCGAGATACTTTGTAAAGCCCATTTATTTCATGTTTTCTTTTTCAAATAGCAAGAATCCAATGTTATGTTGTCCTACCAAATAATACTAGTGTAACAAACAAAATCAGCATATAATATATGAGCTTAAATTAGAAATTCGACAAAGAAACAGGAATTGCATGCCTAGAGCAATCTGCAGCTTATCGGCAAAGGAATCCAAGACATCCACAAGCCTCCATCAGTATAACAACAAATAGCAAAATAAAAACCATGTTTTCTACACTAACTTTGCATTAAATTAAGTAAAAATTACTTCCAATAGTAGTAATCTCAACGGTTGAAAGGGCTTATACCAAAGTTCATTCCGAAACGCAATCCGCGTTTGTTGCACGGAGATTGATCTCATCTAATATTATTATTGTCCAAAAATGTTTCATGGTTTAAGAACAAATCTTTTTTACCAAAGGAAATTTATGACAATCAAAACATATATGAACAAAACGTATGATCGGGTTGAATATGGTTTTATCGAAAACCTTTTTGGAAAAATAGTTTTACAGAACAATGGGTGAACCGAATGATGCGGTGTATCACTTCAGTCAAGTATAAAGTTCTAATTAATGGAAAACCACACGAACATAGTTCCGACTAGAGGACTTCGCCAAGCAGATCCCCTTTCTCCATATTTATTATATTGTGTATTAAAGCTGTAATATCCCGATTCCAAAAATTGGGTCAACGTACAAAAAGAAAAGTCAACATGGGTAAAATGATAATTTCTAGAAGTTGGAGGACATTTTGGTAATTTTGCCAAAATACGAACCGGAAGCTGAGACGGGCTAAATATGTTTATTTTAAGCAAAGAAAATATTTAGAAGACTAGGAATGAAAGAAATGGAGTTTAAATGGGTTTTTTCGGATTATCGAGAATGAAAACCAGTAGAACCGAG